>JARJEC010054442.1:0-11181 GCA_030264575.1 Tachinus sp. AB-2021 | reverse complement strand
TATATAAAAAAAACTCAATTTATGAACAAATATTTTTTATGTTAAACAAAGTAAATAAAATTGTAGGAAAAAAAATTTTTAAAAATTTTAAAAAACATTTTTAAAAATTTGCCGTTTTTTAAATTTTATCTAATAACAAAAACTTTGCTAAAGTTTGATTTTTAGAAAACAAATCAATTTTTAAACAAAAAAAAAACAGAAGAGAAGTTTTTTGTGATTTTTTGAATGAACGAATATTTTTTGTGTTAAACAAAGTAAATAAAATTGTCGGAAAAAAAACATTTTAAAAATAAGAAAACAATTTTAAAAATTTGCCGTTATTTTTGATGATGGATCCGGTATCAGGTTCCGGCCAAAAAGTGGATCCGGCTTCATCTCTAATTATTATATAAAATGAATGTATTCTACATTTAATTTTTATGTATATTTATTTATATAATAATAATAATATAGAAAATGATAACATAATCAGATGACAACCAAATTATTATATCACAGATTTATTATTAGCAATAAAGTTTTATTGAAGAAATTATGACACTAAGCGATTGCACAATTAAACAATTTATTATTGTAAACTGCACCAATAGAAAATTGATAATAATGCAAATAAAATTGCGTTTGTGATATTAATTTTGACATTAAACGACGTAGTAATAATATTGTTATCAAATCACGCTTCAAATAAATCGCGATTTGATTAGATCCGTTTAAAAATTTAAATTGTAAATAATTATTATTTTAAAGTTAAGTTATATTCTTTGCGAGTCGAAAATTTGTCGAACGAGACGATTAAGAACGTAGTACAGCAAAGTAATCGCAGAAAAAAGCTTTTTTAGTCGAAATATTGATCAATTATGTCAGGAGATTTTTTAAAAATTGTGTTTGTTTTATAAATGTTATTTAATTTTTTCTATAATTATATTATATGCTATTTATAATTCTTTTTAATTTATAAAATGGATATTAAGCTGAAATGACTTGAAAACAGAATATAGTTATTTTAATTGTAATACTAAAAAAAATAATTGAATAATTGCACCTGCATTATAATTATGTCAATGATATATAAAAATTATACTTGTTTTTAGGTAAAATGAATGATTGTTTTCAATAAAAATACGATTCGATCTATCAATACTTTTTTTCCCCTGCAAGCTAAACACGAGAAAATTAATCAATTGATGATTCGTCGAAACGCACAAATTGTTTAAAAATACAAACAAATTTCAACTTTATAATTAAAAAAACGCTAAAGGAATAAATTTGAACCAATTCCAAAGGAATACCTTTTTTTTGTTGTTGTTAATTTTGTTGATTTTTTACGAGGTTTTTTTCAGCTTACGTCAATGATTTTTACAAATTGAGTTTCAGATTTTAACCAATTTTTAAATTTGTTTTTTTCAAATTTTCGTCAACGCTTTTCAAAATTTTGCAATTTAATTATTATATATCTTTTACGTTTTTAGTTTTAAGTCTGCCTGACACTATGCAATTTGTTGTATCAAAAGTTGTACAGTTTATTGAATTATTGTTGCTATTTTTAATTCAACCATATTTCCAAAAAATATAGAACTTTTGATATAATAAATTGCTCGGTGTCAGATAAGCATTCTCTTTCTCTTTCTCTTTCTCTTTCTCTTTCTCTTTCTCTTTCTCTTTCTCTTTCTCTTTCTCTTTCTCTTTCTCTTTCTCTTTCTCTTTCTCTTTCTCTTTCAATTTCAATCTTTCAATTTTTATAAATGATTTATTTACACGTTTTTGTGTAAAATGTTTATAATTTTTATCAAAATGAGCTTTTAATTAACTATTATAAATAATTTGTGCAGTTTTTTATCGTTTTTAAAGTTTGTAAAATTGCTGCTTCCTTTTACTATTTTTTAAAGTTAAAATTTTCGACCATGATTTTTAATGTTTTTCCGGGTTTTGAGCAATTTTTTAATTTTTTTTTCGATTTTTACAATTTGTATAAAAGGTTTTATCCTTTTTAGTTTTTCAGTAATTTTTGTTGATTTTTATAAAACGTAAAAACTCTTTTCAACGATTTTTATAATTTTGCGTTTTTAAATGTTTAGTTTTTTTCGCCCCAGCCCCGACTGATTGTCATTTTTTAGGTTTTTATTTTTTTTTCAAATTTCTTCGATTTTTTTTTTAAGGATTTATTCAATTTTTGTACAAATATTTTCACAGCTTTCTAGCCGATTTGCATTATTTCCCGAATTTTAAAATTCATAAAAGCTTTTTTTAATTTAAGTTATGTTTTTGGCATTGCTGTCTGGTATTCTTAATATATTTTTTTCTTTTTTACATTTTTCTAGTTATTACCATTTTTACCTTTACCGTTAATTTTTACATTTGTAAAATTGTTGCCTTTTTACTATTTAATAAGTTTTAATATCCGACCAATATTTTTAATATATTTCCAGGTCTTGCGTCTTAAATTATTCAATTTTTGCACAAATATTTTTATAGCTTTTTAGCCGATTTACATTTTTTCCCGAATTTTTAAAATTCATAAAAAATTGTTTAAATTATTGTTATATTTTTACATTTGTAAAATTGTTGCTTTTTTACAATTTTTTAAAATTAAAATTTCCGACCAATATTTTTAATATTTTTCCGGTTTTGAGCAATTTTTATATTTTTTTACAATTTTATATAAAAGGTTTATACGATTCTTTTTAGTTTTTTAGTAATTTTTCAAAGTTTTTGCTGATTTTTAGAAAACTTAAAAACGTTTGTCAACGATTTTTATAATTTTGCGTTTTTATTAAATGTTTAGTTTTTTCGCCCCGGTCTCCGACTGATTGTCATTTTTTAGGCTTTTAGTTTTTTTTTATATTTTAAGGTATTGTTCAATTTTTGCATAAATATTTTTACAGCATTTTAGCCGATTTGCATTTTTTCCCGAATTTTTAAAAATTATATTTTCGTAAAAGATTTTTCTAATTTTGTCATTTTTTAGTTTTTGTTAAGATTTTCCTTGATTTTTTAAGGAGTTGTTCAATTTTTGTACAAATATTTTTACAGTTTTTTAGCCGATTTACATTTTTTCCCAAATTTTTAAAATTCATTAAAGATTGTTTTAATTTTTGTTATGTTTTTGGCAATGCTGTCTGATCCTCGTAACAATTTTGTTTGCTTTTTTATATTTTTCTAATTATTACCATTTTTACCTTTACCATAATTTTTTACATTTGCAAAATTGTTGCTTTTTTACTATTTCTTAAAGTTAAAATTTCCGACCAATATTTTTAATATTTTTCCGGGTTTTAAGCATTTTTTTAATTTTTTTTTCGATTTTTACAATTTAGTATAAAAGGTTTATAGGATCCTTTTTAGTTTTTCAGTAATTTTTCAAAGTTTTTGTTGATTTTCAGAAAACTTAAAATCATGTGTCAACGATTTTTATAATTTTGTGTTTTTAACTGTTTAGTTTTTTCGCCCCAGTCTTCGAATGATTGTCATTTTTTAGGTTTTTAGTTTATCTTTTGTTGATATTTTAAGGTATTGTTCAATTTTTGCATAAATATTTTTACAGCTTTTTACCCGATTTGCATTTTTCCTGAATTTATAAATATCATATTTTCATAAAAGATTTTTCTAATTTATGTCATTTTTTAGGTTTTTCGTTTTTGTTAAGATTTTCTTTGATTTTTTAAGGAATTGTTCAATTTTTGTACAAATAGATTTACAGCTTTTTAGCCGATTTGCATTTTTTCCCGAATTTTTAATAATCTTATTTTCATAAAAGATGTTTCTAATTTATGTCATTTTTTAGGTTTTCAATTTTTGTTAAGATTTTCCTTAATTTTTTAAGGAATTGTTCAATTTTTGAACAAATATTTTTACAGCTTTTTAGTTGATTTGCATTTTTCATGAATTTTTAAAAATCATTTTTTTATAAATTTTTTTTCTAATTTTTGTCATTTTTTAGGTTTTTAATTTTTGTTAAGATTTTCCTCGATTTTTAAAGGATTTGTTCAATTTTTGTACAAATATTTTTACAGCTTTTTAGCCGATTTACATTTTTTCCCAAATTTTTAAAATGCATTAAAGATTTTTTTAATTTTTGTTACGTTTTTGGCAATGCTGTCTAGTTCTCCTAATAATTTTGTTTGGTTTTTACATTTTTCTAGTCACTACCATTTTTACCTTTACCGTTAATTTTTACATTTGTAAAATTGTTGCATTTTTGCTATTTTTTAAAGTTGAAAGTTCCGACCAATATTTTAAATATTTTTCCCGGTTTTGACTAATTTAAAAAAAAATCAATTTTTACATTTTGTATAAAAGGTTTATACGATCTTTTTAGGTTTTCAGTAATTTTTCAAATTTTTTTATTGATTTTGAAAAAACTTTAAAACCTTTGTCAACGATTTTTATAATTTTCTGTTTTTAAATGTTTTTAGTTTTTTTTGCCCCGGTCCACAACCAATTGTCTGTTTTTAGGTTTTTAGTTTTTAAAGAATTTCTTTGATTTTTTAAGGAATTATTCAATTTTTATACAAATGTTTTTAGTTTTTTAGCCAATTTACATTTTTCCCCAAATTTTTAAAATTCATTTTTACAATTATGTATAAAAGGTTTATACAATCCTTTTTAGTTTTTCTGTAGTTTTTTTATGTTTTTTTTTTTGATTGTTACAAAACTTATAAACTTTTTTCAACGACTTTTATAATTTTGTGTTTTTAAATGTTTTGTTTTTTTAACTTAGCCCCCGGGCAACTGTCATTTCTTAGGTTTTTTTTTAAGGAATTATTTAATTTTTGTACAAATATTTTTACAGCTTTTCAGCCGATTTGCATTTTTCCCGAATTTTAAAAAATCATATTGTCATAATTTTTTATTTTTCCCTTTTAAGTTTTCAGTAATTTTTCAAAGTTTTTGTTGATTTTCAGAAAACTTAAAAACCTTTATCAACGATTTTTATAATTTTGTGTTTTTAAATGTTTAGTTTTTTTGCTGATAATCATTTTTTAAGTTTTTAGTATTTTTAAGATTTTCCTTGCTTTTTAAAGGAATTATTAAATTTTTGTACGAAAGTTTTTACAGCTTTTTAGCCGATTTGCGTTTTTTCCCGAATTTTTAAAATTCATTTAAGATTTTTTTAATTTTTGTCATGTTTTTGGCAATGCGTCTGGTTCTCTTAACAATTTTGTTTGCTTTTTTACATTTCTCTAGTTATTACCATTTTTACCTTTACCGTTCATTTTTACATTTGTAAAATTATTGCTTTTTTACTATTTTTTAAAGTTTTTTTTTTTAAATTACCTACCAATATTTTTAATATTTTTCCGGGTTTTGAGTAATTTTTTTATTTTTTTTTAGTTTTTACAATTTTGTATAAAAGGTTTATAGGATCCTTTTTAGGTTTTCTGAAATTTTTCAAAGATTTTGTTGATTTTTAGAAAACTTAAAAACTTTTGTCAACGATTTTTATAATTTTGTGTTTTAAATGTTTAGTTTTTCTCGCCTCAGTCCTCGACTGATTGTCATTTTTTGGGTTTTTAGTTTTTTTTAAGAATTTCTTTGATTTTTTAAGGAATTATTCAATTTTTGTAAAAATGTTTTTACAGCTCTTTAACCGATTTACATTTTTCCCGAATTTCTTAAATTCATTAAAGATTCTTTTAATTTTCATTATGTTTTTGCCAATGCTGTCTGGGTCTCCTAATAATTTTGTTTGCTTTTTTACATTTTTCTAATTATTACTATTTTTACCTTTACTGTTAATTTTTACATATGCAAAATCGTTGCTTTTTTACTATTTTTCAACGTTAAAATTTCCTAACAATATTTTTAATTTTTTATTTAATATTTGTTTGTTGATTTTCAGAAAACTTAAAATCATGTGTCAATGATTTTTATAATGTTGTGTTTTTAAATATTTAGTTTTTTCGACCCAGTCTTCGAAAGATTGTCATTTTTTAGGTTTTTAGTTTTTTTAAGATCTATAAAGATTTTTTCAAGGAATTATTAAATTTTTGCACAAATATTTTTATAGCTTTTTAGACGATTTACATTTTTTCCAGAATTTTTAAAATTTATAAAAGATTTTTATAATTTTTGTCATGTTTTGGCTATGCTGTCCGGTTCTCCTAATAATTTTGTTTACTTTTTACATTTTCCTACTTATTATCATTTTTACAATTACCCTTAATTTTTACATTTGTTAAATTGTTGTTTTTTTACTATTTCTTAAAGTTAAAATTTCCAACCAATATTTTTAATATTTTTTCCGGGTCTAGAGTAATTTTAAATTTTTTTTAAAATGTTTACAATTTTGTATAAAAGGTTTATACGAACCTTTTTAGGATTTCAGTAAGTTTTCAAAGTTTTTCTTGATTTTTAGAAAGCTTAAAAACTCTTGTCAACGATTTTTATAATTTTGTGTTTTTAAATGTTTACTTTTTTCGCCCCGGTCCGCGACCGATTGTCCGTTTTTAGGTTTTTAGTTTTTTAAGAATTTCATTAATTTTTTAAGGAATGATTTATTTTTTATAAAAATGTTTTAGAGCTTTTTAGCTTTACATTTTTTCCCGAATTTTTTAAATTCATTAAAGATTTTTTAAATTTTTGTTATATTTTTGGCAATGCTGTCTGGTTCTAATAATTTTGTTTGCTTTTTACATTTTTCTAGTTATTGCCATTTTTACCTTTTCCGTTAATTTATACATTTGTAAAATTGTTGCTTTTTTACTATTTCTTAAAGTTAAAATTTCCGACCAATATTTTTAATATTTTTCCGGGTATTGAGCAATTTTTCAATTTTTTTTTTAATTTTTACAATTTTGTATAAAAGGTTTATACTATCTTTTTTAGTTTTTCGGTAATTTTTCAAAGTCTTTGTTGATTTTTAGAAAACTTAATAATAATAATTTTATGTTTTTAAATGTTAAGTTTTTTTCGCCCCAGTCTCCGACCGATTGTCCTTTTTTAGGTTTTTAATTTTTTTAAGAATTTATTTGATTTTTTAAGGAATTATTCAATCTTTGTAAAAATGTTTTTACAGGTTTTTAGCCGATTTACATTTTTCCCAAATTTTTAAAATTCATTAAAGAGTTTTTTAATTTTTGTTTTGTGTTTGATATTGCTGTCTGGTTTAATTATTACCATTTTACCTTTGCCGTTAATTTTTACATTTGTAAAATTGTTGCTTTTCTACTATTTTTTAAAGTTAAAATTTCCGACTAATATTTTTAATATTTTTCCGGGTTTTGAGCAATTTTAAATTTTTTTTTTCAATTTTTACAATTTTGTATAAAAGGTTTATACGGATCCTTTATAGGTATTTAGTAATTTTTCAAAGATTTTGTTGATTTTTAGAAAACTTTAAAACGTTTGACAACGAATTTTATAATTTCGTGTTTCTAAATGTAGTTTTTTTCGCCCCTGTTCCCGACCGATTGTCTTTTTTTAGGTTTAGTTTTTTTAAGAATTTCTTTGATTTTTTAAGAAATTATTCAATTTTTGTGAAAATGTTTTTACAGCTTTTTAACCGATTTACATTTTTTCCCGAATTTTTTTTAAATTCATTAAATTTGTTTTTAATTTTTGTTATGTTTTTGGCAATGCTGTCTGGTTCTCCTAACAATTTTGTTTGCTTTTTTACATTTATCTAGTTATTTACATTTTTACCTTTACCGTTAATTTTTACATTTGTAAAATTGTTGCTTTTTTACAATTTTTTAAAGTTAAAATATTCGACCAATATTTTTATAATTTTCCGGGTTTTGAGCAATTTTTCAAATTTTTTTTTCAATATTTACAATTTAGTATAAAAGGTTTATACGATCCTTTCTAGTTTTTCGGTAATTTTTCAAAAATTTTGTTGATTTTCAAAAAACTTAAAAACTTTTGTTAATCATTTTTATAATTTTGTGTTTTTAAATGTTTATTTTTTTTTTGTTGATTGTCATTTTTAAGTTTTTAGTTTTTTAAGAATTTCTTTGATTTTTCAAAGAATTATTCAATTTTTGTAAAAATGTTTTCACAGCTTTTTAACCGATTAAAATTTTTTCCCGAATTTTAAAATTCACAAAAGGTTGTTTTAATTTTTGTTGTTTTTGACAATGCTGTCTGGTTCTCCTAATAATTTTGTTTGTTTTTTACATTTTTCTAGTTATTGCCATTTTTACATTTTCCGTTAATGTATACATTTGTAAAATTGTTGCTTTTTTACTATTTCTTAAAGTTAAAATTTCTAATCAATATTTTTAATATTTTTCCGGGTTTTGAGTAATTTTTAAAACTTTTTTCAATTTTTACAATTTTGTATAAACGGTTTATAAAATCCTTTTTAGTTTTTTGGTAATTTTTCAAAGTTTTTGTTGATTTTCAGAAAACTTAAAAACTTTTGTCAATAATTTTTATAATTTTGTGTTTTTAAATGTTTAGTTTTTTCGCCCCAGTGTTCGAATGATCGTCATTTTTTAGGTTTTTATTTTCTTAAGATTGTTTTTGATTTTTTTAAGGAATTATTCAATTTTTGATCAAATATTATTACAGCTTTTTAACCGACTTACATTTTTTCCAGAATTTTTAAATATTTTCATAAAAGATTTTTTAAATATTTATTATGTTTTTGACAATGTTGTCTGGTTCTCCTAATAATTTTGTTTACTTTTTACATTTTTCAATTTATTGCCATTTTTACATTTACAGTTAATTTTTATATTTGTTAAATTGTTGTTTTTTTACTATTTTATAAAGTTAAAATGTCCGACCAATATTTTTAATATTTTCCCGGGTCTTGAGTAATTTTTTAATTTTTTTTTTCAATTTTTATAATTTCATATAAAAAGTTTATAATTTTGTTTGCTTTTTACATTTTTCTAGTTATTGCCATTTTTACTTTTACAGTTAATTTTTACATTTGTAAAATTGTTGCTTTATTAATATTTTTTAAAGTTAATTTTTACAATTTTGTATAAAAGGTTTATATAATTTTTTTAGGTTTCATTAATTCAATTTTTTTGTTGATTTTTAGAAAACTTAAAAACTTTTGTCAACGACTTTTATAATTTTATATCTTTAAATATTTTGTTTTTTTTGCCCCAGTCCCCGACTGATTGTCATTTAGTAGGTTTTTAGTTTTTCTTACATTCTTTACGATTATTTTAACGAATTATTCAATTTTTGTAAAAATGTTTTTAGAGCTTTTTAGCCGATTTACATTTTTTCCCGAATTTTAAAAATCATACTTTTTTAATTTTTGTTATATTTTTGGCAATGCTGTCTGGTTCTCCTAATAATTTTGTTTACTTTTTACATTTTTCTAGTTATTACCAGTTTTACCTTTACCGTTAATTTTTACATTTGTGAAATTGTTGCTTTTTTACTATATTTTAACAATATTTTTACATTATAATTTACATCGTTCTCAGTTTTTCTTTTGTATTAACATTTAGGGGTGGTTCTAGATAAGGAACCATTGCACATTGAGATGTACATAAGATGATTTTTGATAATTAGAAAAAAAACGAGAAATGTATTTGCTTTTTTTAGGACGCACGGAGTGGGCGGGACGCTGCTGATGAACGACCAGATCCGCGAGGAATATCTATTCAGAAAGCGATCCTGCTACATAATGCAGGACGACAAACTGCAACCCCTTTTGTCTGTGATTGAGGCGATGTCCGCCGCCGCCAACCTTAAACTTAGTACCGCAATCAATTCCAAAGATAAACAGAAACGAGTAAGTCGCCCAATTGAACGCCCAAACTAGAAACATTTTGCAATAAAAAAATACAAAAATTGTCAAATATTACAAATTGTTTGCTAGGCCAGTTAAATAGGTTCTTTGACAAGTTAACCTATTAAAATTATTATTATTATTATATAATAATAATTATTATATAACAATAATAATATTTAATAATAATAATTATTATATAATAATAATAATATTTAATAATAATAATTATTATATAATAATAATTATTATATAATAATTATTATTATATACTTCTAATTGCTACTAATCAATCATTAGAATCCGTTTGAATAATAAAAATGAAGTTTTATTGCAGAATTATTTTAATAAAGGAGTTAATATAATTTGTTTCAGGTGAAAGAAATATTGGAGTCGCTGGGACTCTGGGAATGCAGAAAAGTGAAGACGAGTTCGTTGTCGGGCGGCCAACGGAAGAGATTAGCGATAGCATTAGAATTACTTAAAAATCCTCAAGTTATGTTCTTCGACGAGCCCACTAGGTAAATGCACTGAAAGCAAAATATTAATTTCTCTAGAAATCATTGCTGCCCGCGCCAAACTTTCACTCTTCCTACATTTATTGGGTTTGTTACAAGTCGATCGACTGTAACATTCATCACGGCAACAATTATCTCAAGAACGCAATTTAATAATTACACCAAATTCCATCGGCCAATTAAAATTTAAATAATCAACACTAAATGTAATTTCTCGTTCTTGTTTTTTAAATACTTCTAATAATTTAAACAAAATTCTGGAGCTTGCAAAAATTTTACCTCATTTTGATATTCTTTACGTCATCATGACCTAAATATGACGACATATAGCAACGTGATACTGTTGGCAAATTAGACCTCAATAAAAATTTATTAAAACTTTATTCGAATGAATTGTTTATAATTAATCACCGATAATTATAAACGTTTAATAGAATGCCGTTTAAAATTTGGAGGTTTATTACCGCTGCTACATAATGATAAATATCTACGAATATCACCAAAAATGACGTAAATCTGACGTGACAGCCAGTAACTGGGTAACCTCAGTTCAAAATTTGTTCACTTATTTTAGTAACTTGTTCTATAATAGAGTTTTGAATTAATATTCTTATTGTTTCTTTAACAATTTTGTCCTCAGTTTAATTAAATAATTTTGACACTGCAACTTGTTCTATAGATTTTTCAATTAATATTTTAATTGTTTCTTTATCAAATTTGTCCACAGTTTAATTAAACAATTTTGACACTGCAACTTGTTCTATAGTTTTGAATTAATATTTAAATTGTTTCATTAACAAATGTATCCTCAGTTTAATTAAACAATTTTGACACTGCGACTTGTTCTATAGAGTTTTGAATTAATATTTTAATTGTTTCTTTAACAAATTTATCCTCAGTTTAATTAAACAATTTTGACACACTGCAACTTGTTCTATAGAGTTTTGAATTAATATTTTAATTGTT
>JARJEC010054418.1:0-13506 GCA_030264575.1 Tachinus sp. AB-2021 | reverse complement strand
CTAGATAGAATATTACTCAAATGCCCTTTTCATATTATATTCTAAAAAAAAGTTGATCAAACATCTTAAAATTTTAAAGTAAAAAAATACATCGGCTATGCTATCGATTCTACGTATAAAAATACCCATAAAATGTCTTAGTTCTGTTTCAATAAACAATGAAATAAACTAAATAGGATTAAAAATAGAAATTTTCTGATTCCGAAAAATTGCGTCTTTAACTAACAAAAAACTAATTTCGAAAAGTTAGCTCTAGACAAGCTAAGATATATGTACATATAATAACAATAAAAAAATTATTATTGCATGTTCATTTGATGACAAAATTCAGAAATCCCAAATAATAAACATAATTATTTATAAATATAAATATTGTAGGGATGACATATGAACTTTTGCCAAACTTCTAATATCAAATTTAATCCACAAAACAAATACAAAGTACGTGATATAATAAATTTGTAGAAACGTTTAAAAAAATCAATAGTCGTAGAAAAAGTAACGAAAAACCGGCGTTTGTAGCCGTTGTGTCTGCGACTTTTGTTTCATTCGCCCAGGGAACAGTCTCCTTGTTAAATAAAAAGAAAAAATATGTTTTATGTTAAATTTAAATAAAATTACTTGATATTTTGAAATTTTTTTAATAGGTAAGCAAAAAAAACAAATATGAAAAAAAATTAATTTTCATAGAACAATAAATGTGAAAAAAGTATTATGTGTTAATTCTAATTATTTGTAGCACTGAAGAAGGGAACTGTACTAGTCCGGAAATGTTTGCATCTTTAAATGTTAATTTATTATATAAATTTGTTTTTCAACCGTAAGTGGAAAAAGTTTATTTGGTTTTTGCCCCTGTCCTATAATACCGTCTCACCAATTTTACCTCAATTAATTAATACACCCGGTATATGGAGTTCGATAAATTCCATCCCATTTAACCTGACAAAGCAAAATAACTCAAAAAATACTCATAGCACAAAAAACTTGCCCGGACATAAAATTAATATTTTCAAAGGGAACATCTTTTTCTTCCAAATTCAGCATTTCGCCACCGTACCTGTGGGTACGGATTCGGATTATACGAACAAAAATACATAAGTTTGGTCAAAATATTTTTTTGATTCGTGATAGGTTAAATAGATTAAATAGATTTTTTGCAATTCTCAAATTGGATTGAAAAAATAAAAAAATACCCGTCCAAAATTTTTTATGCTATAAATTCAAATGTACTATTTCGTCAGTCAGTACAACAAGGGCTACTGTAACCGTAGTTTCTCGCTTTCTTGCATTAACGAGCATCTTGCATTCTGCATCTTTTTCTTGCACAGCATAAAATATCTTATTATATTTGTGCTAAAATTTATCACTAGAAAGCGCGCGTTGTTGTTTCAAAACAAAAATTATTAAGAAAGTTTACGATTAAACAAATAGCTCATTAAAAGACGACAGATGTAGTCCATATAAATAACATTTTCTAAGATATATACAATCAAATGCATTACATAGATCTAGAAACGAGGCAGAAAACCTTTATCAAAGGAGCTATTTATTTCCTTAGTTAAAATTCTGCTTCATCTTCAGTTGTTGATTTGCCTTCTTCGAATTCAAATAATATTTAAGACAAAATTGCCGTATAACACCAGTGAAAGAATGTTATCTTTAAACATACTATTGGTATGTGTGTCAATTTCCCCCTTCCTTAAAAAAACACTATTTTACATAATTTATTTGGATGTATCATTTAAAATTCTAAAAAAATTCGTAAAACAACTGAAAGCTCTGAAACACGTAAATTTTTATTTGAAAGGAAGCATTTTTTGATACAAAGGTGACATATGTCAGATTAGATACTTAAAAAATAATTAAAATAAAAAGTGTTAAAGTTAAATTTCTGATTAATTCCTTTTGAATGAGGTATCATAAAGTGGGTTCATCTTATTTAAATTTTCAAAATATGCTTCTTGGAAAGAAGCTTGGAACTGACATACTGACATGTCAACATTATGTCAAATGATGATCGTATTAAAGTAAAAATTGACGTGTTTTAGGGTTTTCAAATGTTTAGCCTATTCGATATTAGTCTTAAAAAATAACACGTCTGAGAGTATATTAAAAAAAAAATGTGCACATTGAACTGTTGACATGATGATTTTAAAATTAAAAATTTTTAAAGTTTTCTTGAAAGGCGCTTATTAGAGAAAGGGGGGGTTAACTGGCGCACATGTCAAAAGTATGTCGACCGATTTCCCCGTCTAAATAAAAATTGACGAATTTCGGGAAATATTTTCTGACAGATTTTCTGAGATATTCATTAATAAAATTGAATATACAAAGTCTTTTTTCAAAGGTATCCTTAAAAAGAGACTCTGTATATTCAATTTTAAGGAAATATTTATAAAACTGAGTTGCACCTAAATGTTATTAAAGAAAAATATCAGCCTGGAACATAAAAAAAACCACATTTAAATAGAATTATTAAAATTACGTTTTATTTGTATTTTGATTTTTTATTATTGCTAACAATTTCGAAAATGAAAACCCTTCACAAGAGATATTTTGTTAATACGTTATCGTAATAACAATATTTGAAACAATGCACTGTTGTCTGGTTAAACGATAGACCAGTAATTACAACAAAAAAAACGTGCATGTGTAGGCAGTAAACATCATCAGGCTTTTTACAAACAATGACAAAGTATTGTATTGTTATGAAATAAAAACAATTAAAATGTTGAGTCGTAAAACATATTTTATATCAAATTTGAAATGTATTGAAAATGGTTGATAACTTACTAATTGCAATTTTATTATTATGTTGCGTCATTTGCGTCAGAACTTACCTGAAAAATAAAACAAGCAAAATAAAATTAATTCTAAATTAGCCAATGCATTTATATATATATATATATATATATATATATATATATATATATATATATATATATTAACGTGTCACTTAACTTTAGAGAACATTTTTGTATAAATTAAATAAAAATAATATAATAATATTACAATATTGTAATCATACTAAACAAGTAAAATAATCAGTTATTTTAAAACTGTAAAAATATAAATTCAAAATCGCCGGGATTTCATATCATTAGTAGCACGGTGATTTTGTTGTTGAGTTTGTAAATAATTTGGCACACACACATACGTACATTAACACGGTTGAAGAACCTTGCGGTCAATGGTTAATTGGTTAAAACCAATATAATGCAAATACTACTATACTTTTAAGCCATAAAAAGCAGCAACAACAAAAATTACTGTACTATACATATTTTATAGCAGTAAGCTACTGTATCTGAATTAAATACTGTTGTTAGTTTTTCGATTTTTCAATGCCTAAACTGTTTCTTAATTTGGAAAGTACCAATCCAAATGACTAAAATAATTTTTATTCCTTAATAAAAACCTAAATGAACTTGCAGGAACGAAAAATAATCTTCCTCTCCGAGATTAGTATTAATGAATTGCCAATCAAATTCTACACTAAATTACAAATCCGATATTCTTTTCGGGAACCGCCTAAATATTAATTTACCAATTACATCGGCAAAGATTAAATGAAAAGTTTAACATCAATTATCCAAATTCACAGGTTTTTACTTATTACACCGTTACATCTATCTTTTATGTATACTGGTATAGTAAAAACTATTTTAATTTTAAAGAAGTTGTGATACGCTAAGTGAATTGTTTTATTTTTTCATAATCATAAATTATAATAATGTAAATGGTAATCGTAATAAATTACGGAACTTATAATAAATAATTCACTTTCAAGTTGAAAACCAATTTTGGAATAATGTAACAAATTATTGTTATATTTAAAAATGAACCTTTTTCAAATATAAAGATATGTATGTATGTATGTATGTATGTATGTATGTATGTATGTATGTATGTATGTATGTATGTATGTATTATATATGTATGTATTATATATGTATGTATGTATGTATGTATGTACATAACAGATTAAAATCACAAATTTACTTAAAACTAACGGTATTTAATTGTTCGAATTTATCCGCCGCAACTGATACAACCTTGAAGTGTTTTGCAATTAAAAGAGACCGTTCATTAGGTTTCAAACGTACTTAGCACAAGTAAGTACATTTCCGCCTGTTACAAACAACTTCTTGTAAATAAAATGGCAATAACCTCATATCGGTTTCATAAAACTGTTCATTTTTAGACCTGCTATTTAAACGTTATTTTTTATTTATTTTTCTTTATAAACTAGTTTTCTTTAAGTTCCAGCGGCTTAAGTTATGATGAGAACCAGTTTTTTGCACACCCACCACGTTATTCAAAGAAGTAATAATGAGTATTCGACTTTTTCCTGTCTTTTTTCTTTGGTTTGTGTTTCCTTTTTTAAGAGACGAAATTTTCGTTCCCCACAAAGAAATCGATTGCAAACGTGTATTTTGTTGGTGAAACTAGTTCAATTAGCATAGATAAGTCAATGCTATATTGGATTACTCAATGGAAAATGAAGTAATTACACATTGCAATATATTTACACTTAATTAAAATATTTTAAGTGTTTTATTATGAAGATTAAATTGTATTACGTGGAAATAGGTCACCAGCGCCAAGATAAAGCATGGCAAAAAAGTAAAGAAAGAAATAGTTTGGTATTCGCGTATTTTAAATATTTTATTATTAGTTTTATTATTAAAATATTTTATTATATTAATATAAAGAATTGTTCAAATATAATTAATTAACTGATATGAAGTAGCTAAAATCTAGTGTAGGAAAAATGTATATAAGCGTGAACATGGTAAAATAAAACTACTGCCATATGAAAAGAAACCAAAATGCAGATATTTTCATACAGAATTACTGAAAAGTGCTGGAACAAACAAATAACTTTTTAAGAAAATTGATAGAATCGACCGTTACTAAGTGATAATTCATAATGCAAGATTTGAAATAAACTACTATGTTTTTATCAGAATTTATTTAGTCACACCGTGACTGCAGTTTCGACTGAACCTCAGTCTTCATCAGACGTTACATGAGTCTCATGTAACGTTTGATGAAGACTGAGGTTGAGTCGAAACTGTAATCACGGTGTGACTAAATAAATTGTGATAAATACATAGTAATTTATTTCAAATTCTTTTATTCTTTCGTTTCTTATTTTATCCATCCTCGTTGCTCCTTCTACTCATCTTAAATATTTTATTTCCGCTGCTTGTTTTTTACTTTTATCTCTCTGGTTTATCACCCATGTTTCATTTCCATATATTAATGTCGGTCGGTATATTGTCATGTATATTCTTAGTTTTATCTTTTCTGGATATTTTTTAAATTTAGTATTGATTTGTTTGTGGCGTAGTAGCTTCTATTAGCAGCATGTATGCTTCTTCTTTTGTTTTGTTTTCCCTTTATTGTTTATTGTTGTTTCTTAATACTTAAATGTTATCTTACTCTTCCGTTTAACTATAAGATAATATAAAAGCAGACCTATCTTTATATTATCTTTCGCAACAACCAAGATTTTTGTTTTCCCTATACAAAATTTCCCGCAAATACACAGTTTGTTATTGCTGTTTTTGTTAGTTTGTGGTATCCAATTTTTATCAGCTTCTTCTTATTTTTAATATTTTTGAAAATATTGTTTAGGAAAAGTATAAACAATAAATGGTTTAGAGCTCATTCTTGTCTCAACCCTTGCGTTGTCGTAATTTCTCCTGATTTGCGTATACATTTGTTATTGTTCTTTGTTTTTTCCACTTTTCTGTAGTACTTCCCATAGCCGTTTTTGGGGGACTCTGTCAAATGCTTTTCTAAATCTACGAAGGTTTTAAAAAGTTTGCCATCTTGACTTAGTGTATTTTCAATTAGCTTCCTGATTGTAAATATGTGATCCTATGTGTTTTCTGGAAACGCTTTAAGCTGCTTCCAATAATGGTTGTTAGTTTTCTACAACTATTTTGTAAACTTATGCTGTTGTACACAGACTATCAGATAGTAGTTAATACAGTTTCTACTATCTCCTTTTTAGGTTCGGAAAAAATTACAGTTTATTCCAATTTGTTGAAATATTTTCTTCTCTTCATATCTCTAGACGTATATTTTCTCCTATTTCTCCGACATATTTTAATTGTTTTGGGTTTAATATATTTTTTATTCTTATATTTTCTTAATGCTGCTATCATTTCTTATTGTGTGATGTCCGTCAATTGTTTTTTACCGTCTTTGAAATTTTTGCATATATTCTTTTAACCATTAGGATGGTTACGACCTCTACTATGTGGTACTTCATCATAAGAAATAAATAAAACAAAAATTACTATGTTTTTAACCACAAAAATTATTTATTTATTAAAAATAAAAATAAACGCGACTTGAGTTTTGACTTGTGAAGGACATATTCTTATTTTTAATAAATAAATAATTTTTGTGGTTAAAAAACATAGCAATTTTTGTTTTATTTATTTCTTATAATGAAGTACCACATAGTAGAGGTCGAAACTATCCTTATGATTAAAAAAATACATGCAAAAATTTTAGAGACGGTGAAGAAACAATGGACGGACATCACAAAATAAGAAATGATAGCAGCATTAAGAAAATATAAGAATAAAAAATATATTAAACCCAAACCAATCATTTATTTCATGTATTCTTTTCATTATCTTCATAATTTTTGATTCAAGTAACTCTGTAAAGTGTTCTTTCTATCAATTAATTATTTTCTCTTTGTCTATTATTATTTTTCCTTCTTTGTCCAGTAGTTGTTTAAGTTGTAATTGTTATTTCTCCAATTTTTTAGCGTTCTATAAAATAGTTAGTGGTTATCTTTGAAGTTTTCCTCCAGTCACTTCCCAAATTCTTCCTCCAACACTTTCTTTGCTATTCGCATTACCTCTTTTACTTTTTTCTTTGTTTTTTCTTGTATTGTTAATATTTTTCCATTTTTTGTGAATTTATATACTTCTTCCAATTCTGCTTTTTCTTTCTTATTTCTGCTTTTATTTTTTTTACCACCATTGAATTTGTGTGCTGCTTTGTGTGCTTATGGTTCTTCCGCAAGATTGTTGTGTTGTTTCCATTATTCTTCCCCCCAACACTTGTTCTTTGGTATTTGTATTACCTCTTTTAGTTTTTCCTTTGTTTCTTGTATTGTTAATATTTTTCCATTTTTTTGTGAATTTGTATACTTCTTCCAACTCTGCTTTTTCTTTCTTATTTCTTCTTTTATTTTTTTGTACCACATTGGATTTGTTTGCTGTTTTGTGTGCTTGTGGTTGTTGCGCAGTATTGCTGTGTTGCCTCTATTATGATATGTTTGAATAAGATCCACATTTCTTCAATGTTGTCTATGTCAAACTAACATGTACGGATTGTAATAGTGTGTACAGGGTAGCCAATATTAAAAATTTCGAAGTTTCTATAGGTCAGCTGTTCTCAATTTTTTGTAGTTCGTTACTTTAAATTTTTGTACCCCCCGCCACAAACACACAATTTTCGAGAACTTTTTTTCTTTTTTTCCTCATTTATTTGTTTATGACCTTATTTTTGTTGGTATCAACTCAGTTTAAACTTTTCCATCCCGCGCCCTACAACTTTAACGCGACATCTCTAAATGTTTAATAAAATTGCCTAATATTTTTCCAACAATTTTTGACATTTTCAATAGTTTTTCAAAATTGAGATTTACTGATATTGATGATTATGATAATAATAATGTATGGGATTAATATAAAAATCTCTTGATGACACAATAACTGGGCGGGTGGGTGGGTCACATAAATTAAAACTATTGGTGGCTCTAATTGAAATATATTTAAAACTGTCTAATCCACCTACCCAGCTATTATGTCAGAGATTGGATAATTAATCTTTTTTTTTTGACAACCAACATTAGCCCTTTAGTATTCTATTTTAAAAAAATCACAACAGGTGAGAGATAATATCCAATCTCTGGATCACACAATAACTAGGCGGGTGTGCGGGTCACTTAAATTTAAACTATTCCTAACGGTAATTGCAATATAATTAAGACTGTCTTTCAAAATATTTTTCATTTATGTGACCTACCAACCTGCCTGCCTAGAGATTGTATTAAAATTCTATTTTTTATTTGACAATCAGCATTAGACCTCAGTAATTATATAATTAAATAAATCATGGGGGATAATATCTAATCTCTAGATCAGCGGTTTTCGATCTTTTGTAGTTTGCGCCCCCTTTTTTTCCTTAATTATTTTTTTATGAAAATGAGTTCTGACTGAATATTTTATTTATTTTGTCCGAAATTTGAGCGACAAAATAAACATTATTGGTAAAATCAATTTTAGATATATTATAATGCAATTGCTTTTACTAATACATTTAGTTTGTGTAAATATTGGATATTAACCCCAGTTTTATTATTTGTCAACGACATTCAAAATCTATATATCAAACCAGTGCTTTACTACGTAACGACGCAAATTAGAAGATATATTATTTATTTTCAGTTACTTTTTAATTTGTATAAAATTACATATCTATCAATTTTATGAAAAATATAATATGTTAGAAAGTTATATTCAAAATAATAATAATTCTGATATGGCATCAGAGTGTTATTTTATTTGATAACCCAAAAAGGATAACCACACAAATCCATATTTAAAAAATTGAAAGACATTCTTTTAAATTAGGAGTTATTTAATATTCCGAGATCGAAGAATATTAAAGATGCTGAAGAAACAACAACAAATGTGATTGCAAATCCATGAGTTTCGAGCCGGTAAATTGAAGCGGATTCCGGAATTCCCACTTTGGGCATTTTAAAACAAATTTAATATAAACCATTTAAAATTAGGAAACTTGAAGCCAATTGATTTTGCAAGACAATTGGAATTTTATAATTATTACCTTTACAATATTCAAGTGAATGCTTTGTTTATGACATTTATTATTCGGACAGATGAAGCATTTTTATTAGTAGTGTCGGTATTTTTAACAGACACAATAAACATTATTGGTGTGATATTAATCCTCACCGTTCCGTCATTGTTCACCATCAAGGACGCTTCATGGTTTGATGTACATGAAACTACCAATGAGTATGGTAGTTTATAGAAAACCATATTCAAGCAAACTTTTCGATAGTTTTCATTGCACATAATATATTTATTTAGAATATTTCAATGTTTCACCATTTTTTTAACAATGATATTGCTTGATAAAAAAGCAAATTATTTTTAATCATATTTGTAAATACGATTAAAAAACAATTAAATATTGCAATAAAATAATCAAACTAAACTAAAAACAGTTGCGTTTATTCAATTATTATAAATATGTTACATGAAAATGCATGTACTGAAAATAAGTTGATTTAATTTTCTAAATTTTTGTATTTTTTCATCAATTAAGTTGTTTTCGACCTTTATACGTGGAATTTCAAACTAATAAGTAAAACAATTTACCAAGTTTCATGAGCAGCAAAAAATAAGTGTTTATATCATTTATTAAATAATTAATAAAAAGTGAAAAGAAACACACGCTTTATAATTGAAAACAATTTATTTAATAGCATTTGTATTATACTTTTAATGGAATACACTAACCAAAACATTTATCATACCCACATGTTATTGTTTCTTGAATGATTTTTCATAATTGTTTTATATAAACATGTGCTTGAAGTTAATACTCAAACAATTATGTTGTAAAAAGATGTACCGGTTCTTATTGTGGGTTAAAAAAATTAATTCTTTATTAACCCAAGTCTTTAGGCCTATGTGAATGGAAATATTTTGAACAACCTTGTTAAAAATATCAAATTCGGGCAAAAGATTATTTAGCAAAATAACTTCAAGAATTATATGTATCAAGTCGAACCGAAACAAGAAGAACCCCCTTAATTTTATTGAACCGCGAACCGGAGCCAAATATGTATACGGAATTGACAAAACCGAACCGAACGGTTTGAACCGTTCGAACCGGTTTTTTATTTTTTTTTTCTGTCTCAAGCTTTTTTCTGATATGAGAAAAATGCCTGAAATGACAGAAAATTTAAAAAAAAACTATTTAATAAAAACATATTTCAAAATGGATTAATGGCGTAGTAATTATTTAATAATTATAATATTCTAATTTCAACTTAGGCTGCATTTAAATATTTAGATTGTAAATAATTATTATTTACAATATTCGTAAAATCATAATAATAAATTAAACATTTTTAAAAAAGTAGCTAATAATGAACTATGTAACTCTGACCAATTAAATATTTGTGATGCAATTAAGTATGACAAATATTCTATAGGGTGATTGCAAATATCTCGGCTATATCAACTTTAAACCTAGTACAATAAACACTCCAAACCGAAAATATGATTGTCAATTTTTGTTTCATATAATTAATTAATAGCAAACTTTGTTTAAAACAATATTTTTATGTATATTAACAAAATTTTAAAACTTGTAAATTGCTACATCTCGTCACGATTTATGAATTTTAAAATCAATAAAATATTATTAACAAATCATTAGCTCGATTAGTGTCTAAAATGGTAATGAATAAGACGAATAGGATGTAATAATAAAATGCAAACCGTAATGTAAAATGTCTAAAATTGATATACCAGCATGATTCATAGAACAATAATATCTTACTAATTATCTAATTATAAAAGTTAATAAGTATAATCCATCATTACAACATCCAATATTTATTGATTCAATCCATATAGCTTTAAATAATAAATATGACACGCAATTCGTCAATAATTGACGCAATTATGTGTCTTCAAATTGAGACTAGTTTTATTATACTACAGATACATTAATGATAAGACATCAGATGCGGAATTTCCACAGACATTTATATAAGAAAATTTACAATCTACTTATTGAATAAGTACTTTCATTTTACAATTATCTAACCTAGCGAGGAAGATAAAAACAATTACGTTATTTTTTCGGTTTATGCAACCCAAAATTGTTATGCAAAAAGCATTAAAAATATTTTAATTATAAATAGATATAATTTGTTCAAATAATGTGTAGTAAAATAATATTATGGCTGATACTTTGTCTAGGTGATAATGGCAGAAATTAAAACAAAACATAAAACAAAAGAAAAACAAATGAAAGTACATATGTTGCAATAACTTATTACTTAAAAATATTTGAAATGAAAATAGATATCATTTGTCCAATTAATGTATAGTAAAATAATATTATGGCAGATACTTTGTCTAGGTGATTATGGCAGAAGTTAAAACAAAACATAAAAACAAAACAAAAACAAATGAAAGTACGTATGCTGCAATAACTTATTACTTCGTATTTATTTATATAACTATTTGATGGTAAAGTGGAATACCGGTCCTCGACTGAACTTCGCCCTTTTCAGTTCTACTTAATATTCATGTTATATAAACCATTGAAAATAAAGTGTATTATTATTATTATTGTTATTATTATTATTATTATTATTGTTTATAGTTTTCTCCACTAGAGAAACATATAAACAATATATTTGCACTTAAATACAATTACAAGATATTTCCTGTATTCCGTCAATGACCAATTAAACAAGATCATGTCTGGAAAATAAGGATGTTAAGGTCATTTTATTGATTCCATCGCTGAGCTTACTTACAACCTTCGCGCAGTATTTTATAATCAATCTTTAATTGTTGCTTCTACGTTCGTGTATAAATTAATTTATTACAATATATAAAAATATCAATGATTGTAACAAAAATCAATTATATTAATTAATTGTTGTTTTTTATGCGTAATTAAATATATTATTGAACCTTGTTTTTGCAATTTACGCATTAAAAATAATTGTTTCGCCAATGCAAAAATAATCCACAAATCTATCTATCCAAATAGGTATTATAATTTAAGTGCTATTTTATTGCTTATGCGGTTTGCATTATTTATTTGTTTTACATAAAAAATTGCGCGTATTATAACTAACAATAAAAGCTATTTTGTTAAATCAATCCACACCAAGTCAGGTACAGAAAAATGTTTTTGTATTTTACAGTACTAGTAGCAAATAGCAATAGCTTTAGAAGTGAATTTACCGTTAAACCAATGAAACTTAAGCTACAGAGCCTCAAAAACTGTAGATTTAATTAGACTTAAGCTTCGTGACCCCCAAAACTAGGACTAATCAACTATTAACCACCGACCTGTTTATTGCAATTAATCTGAAAATTTCAAAATGTTTTCTAAAAAACCGAAACTGTGGTTTTTAATTTTTAAAAATCCAAATGTTATTCCAAATGACGAGTACAAGTATAGGATTCTAAAAAAGTGCGGTTTTCGGTCTTTAAAAATTAAAAACCATAGTTGAGACTATTCGTACTCACAATTTGCAATAAATTTGTGAATTGTTTTGCATAGTTATCTACAAATTTCGAAATGTTTTTCAACATTTTACATATTATCCTTTATATTTTTGCAATTTCTTCAAGATTTGTGATTTTTTTACATATTTGCACACATTTTCTCATTTCACATAATTTGTTGAAATCTATCTATATAGTTTTGTAATTTTCTATACTTTATTTTAAAACTATTTTGCTTGATATTAATTTTTGCACACATTTTCCAACATTTCAGAATTTTTCACAATCAGATTTTAAATTTTTTTTAGATATTTTTGTTACGTTCTTTATTTTATTGACATTTTACAAGATGTTTATGGTATTTTTTACATCCCTGATTGTATTATTTAAAATTTTCTTCAAATTTCTACATGTTTTGGGCAATTTTTTTTTATTTTCAAGCGTTTTTGGCCATTTTCTTCGCTATTTTTACATTTTATTTGCATTTACAATAATATATTCAATATTTTACAATATCTATTGATACTTTACATTTTATTTTTAAAAAAATCTGTATACTTTACACATTTTTCAATATTTTATAATCATTTATTTATTACAGATTCTTTTCTTTATAATTTTCATTATTTTTTTTTTAATTATTACTAAGTTTTTCATAGATTTGCACCTTTTCCAATTTCAGATATTTCTCTCAATATATTTAGGTATACACTTTAAATTAGAAATTTTGCAACATTTTGTTATAATTTTGGAACAGTTTTTTTAAATATTTTCCATTTTGTTTACATTTTACAATATATTTGATAAAATCATCTCGATCAAACTTGCAAGGTGTTAATCCAGAGTTATTCTAAATCGTGAGTATCGTACAAATAATCTTCTTGTTTTTTTATTTCTGAATTTCTAGGATGAAATGTAGCCATGATTTGCTGTATTTTTTAGTTTATATGTCTGCTAGTTCTTCGATGTATTCTATGACGTCATTTAAGTGATGCTGTATTTCGGTATCAGTAAAATTGAGAACTATCGGCCTATTACCATCTATATAAAGTTTTGACCAAAATATTATCATCTAGGCTGACAAATAAGTTAGACTTTTACCAACCTCCTGACCAAAATATCATCTAGGCTGACAAATAAGTTAGACTTTTACCAACCTCCTGAACAAGCGGGT
>JARJEC010054349.1:0-11375 GCA_030264575.1 Tachinus sp. AB-2021 | reverse complement strand
TATTCAAGTAATTGAAATAAGTGAAAGATATATTGAAAGTATAACAATAAAAGACACGATGTATTGCAGTTTAGTAAAGAATATGATGTTATATGGAGCGGACTTTCGGGGTTGGAAGGAACAGAAAAAGCTGGAGTCGATTCATGTAAACTGCTAAAGATAAGTACTAGGATTAAATTAGGAAAAGACAGCATGTATTGCTCTACAATATAATAAGGATAGAAGCATGACAACGAGCAAATAAGTTTGAAGTAAACCTGAGAGATAGAATCAAATGAAAAATCTTACAAGAATGTTTGAAGAACAAAATAAAAGTTGAAAATTTAAAACTAAGTGTAAACAGGGATAATAATAGAATAGAAATCGGTGTGCAAGTATAAGATCAGAAAGAATGAGAGCAACTAAAAGAGTGATATAAGGTAAAATACTGAAAAAATAGAGGTAAAAGTAGACAAGAAAAAAAAAACACGAGTAAGCAAGACATGCATATAATGAGACATGCAGGTTTAGCAAAAATAAATTATAGTAAAATTTAGGTGAGCATAAAAATGTTGGATGGATGAAGAGAAAAAATTTTGAATATGTGTAGAGAAGCCAAAGAACCAATTGAATATTTGTTGCAAAAGTGTAGTAAAATGAGAGAAGAACAAGTGAAAAAATGGTTTTAAGTTTTAAACGACGATGAAATAGTCATAGAATGAATAAAGTAGGAGTAAAAAGTGGAGAAAAGTATTGGCAACAGATATTTAATTCTATAATTTATGTAATGAATGATAAATATAATAGAATTATAACTTTGTGTTATATATTTCAGTGTAAGGATATTTATAGACGTAGTTCGAAAGGCAAAGAAATAAACGCATATTAATATTAGTAAAAAAATATCATTGTATGTATGTCGCCGTCATTATTTACCCAATAACGCCCAGTTTATTTTTTTCGACATAAGATTGCATCCACGCGGTGAGTCTATATGATCTTTCTGGGCTCAAATGGGTTAAGGTAACGATACACATGCCATGAAATTTAGGAAGTCACTTGCATGCAATAAAATGGCACTTGCCAATTAATGAAACACTGAGAATACATGTGCAATTGAAATTTCAAGCAAGCTGTATCCTTGCAAGCTTACTAAGCCAAGCACCAGCCAAGCGAGGTTACACATGCCATTTCAGCCCATTCGACGTTTGTAGGGGGTCTATTGTGCATTGTTTGTCAATTTTTATTTTGCTTATTTTCATAAGCATATTTTTAAAATTTCACAACTGACAACTTAAAAAAATTGATTTAAATTAAATAATGCAATATTGTTACTTGCAACAGAATGCGTACGTAAAATAATATATGACGTGTCTGAGTGAAATATTGTATTAGCAAAAGAGAAAATTATAGAGCAAGTAATTATTTGCTTAAAGAAATGCAGCAAGAATATATTGGTGGTTGATAAAATTGTAAGATGCAAAGAACAAAGTTAAAAAGAAAGATACTCATATGCAAAATTCAATCCCACCAAAAATTAAATACAAATTGTTATCTCCGTGTTAACTTGCATATTGTCCACTAAAGTTCCAGTGCATGTCATGTGCGTTCATAATGCAATACCCTATTGGTGTAAGTCGGCAAAAGGGCATGCCTTCCACCATCTAACTTGCACATTGCATGTCAAAGAATCAAATTTTTTTGATTTGCATGTCAGCGACAGAATACACGTACTAGTAGCTGCCAGGAGCTGGAAGCTGGTATGAAATGGTGCAAGTAACAAGCATGTGTATTCCCTGCTTTTCGTTGAGCAGGGTATATGCCGCATTGTGAAAAAATCTCGGAGTGAATCCAGCATACAAGACAATAAGCCACCAATAAGACAATTAATTAAAAAATGAAATAAATATTTTTAGCTCTAGCGGAAATTGTTTTCGATAAGAAAATTTTGTTTATTTTACGACAATCACAATAATTGGGGCTTTTTCAAGCGTCAACTTGTCGTAAAAATGTAGGCTTATATTTTAATAAAATTCTATTGACTCATGTACTGAAGCCAAATTGACAGAGTATTTCGAGAGTTTTGCGATTTGGGCTTGTATACATAATATTTATTAATTTTAACAAGAATTATGATTCTCAGATAAAGCTAATTTTTTTATGATAGTTATATATATATATATATATACTATTATATTGCTAATTATATAGTCAGCAATATATTACTGAACATATTACTGCTATATTACTGCAATTATATAGTCAAAGCACAAGTGTATGCAAACAATTCACAGAGTATTTAAACGATGTCTTGTTCCAAACATATTGCAAACTGCATTATTCAAGCATCAAAATAAAGTAAAAACGTCATATTCCTATTCATTCTAAAAAAATAATATATTAATATGAGTCATTTTATCTCTATAGTTTAGGAGTTGGTTTAAATTTAACTTTTACATACTTATGGTTAAAAATTATAGTTAAATTGTATTAGTTTATAACTTTTTCTGATCGGTAATAAATTTTCTTATAATTTTACTACTTAATAATTTACAAAATAATTTTGTAGTAATTAAAAATAAAAATTTAAAAAAACATAATATGATGCAAATTCCAATAGAAACCATTATGAAATGTGCAAAAGACTTAGTAGGTGCATACTTTGGTCAAATCTTGTTAAAATATAATTATTTAAATAGTTTAAAATAAGCTTAATTTTTATTAGTGACGCTGTTTATTAATAATAATTTTTAGTATAGATGTGCGCATTTTATTATACCATGCATAAATACAACTGCTAATGATACATGAATTCGATAACATAGCATATTTCTCTATATTATTTTTATAAATAAAAAATAATGTCAGCTTTCAACAGTACTTTAATGCAATCATTTATGTCTATTGAATGATACAAAGGGGAGATACTATCAGATCAGATGCAGAGCACTAGAATAAAAATGGGAGCTTTAGTAATTTCTAAGTGCATTATAATCCAGTCTAATTCCAGTTTACTTAACGCTTGGGACTGTGAAAACTGACTAGAATTAATAGATAGATTATTTATAAATATAATATAATTAAATTCATTTTACTGAAATGAGCTACTATATAATATTGCAGAATAGATTTTCTCTCTCTGACGAACTCCTTCGTATGGTAAGTAAGATACGTAAGATATATATTAAATTGAGTCAACGTCTTGTGGCATTCATACAGTGTACTATATTGTTGATATTAAATTTTCTCCAAATATGTATTTATATGCTTTTCATGTATATAATAAATTCTTCATTTTGTATCAAAGCGGTATACTAACACAAAGTTTATTCAAACAATGGAATGGCATAATAAGTATTCAAGTGCCATTGTTTAGTAGCAATTTTAACATTAGAATGTATAAATAAGAAATGATTATACTTGTGTGTTATTCTAGAGTAAATAATTATTGGCAGCAATTTATTTTACTTGCTATATTTATATCATTATTCGGTATTTTAACATCGTTGCGGAAATAATTAAGTAAATTAAATTTAAAAAATCCATATAGCGTGTATATATTATTATTGGTAAATTGGCACCACGCCAACGATTACATTTATCAGACGAGAATCATAATACATAGTTTTTCTAGATTAATATTGATACAAATTAATACAGCTTAATTCGCCATGGCGCTCATAGGGTGTGTTTCTAATTTAATTGGCCGAGATAGTTTCGAGGACGATCGAATTGGTTAAAATGTTTTTCTGAAATTACTATACTACAGCATATATCTATAAAATATTTAATAGATACAAAAAAAATTAAATAAGGATAAAGAGCAATGTTTAGAACTAATTATTCAAATTAAAAAAAACAAACGCAACTGAAACGGGTGTAGAAATTCGGTCGATTGTTTGGATTATAATCAAGTTTCAGTGTTGAGAAATTGCAATCGCTCAGGCAACGACAGGCTTAAAACTGTTCAACAATAAAACACTCACCACTTGGAAAATTGAAAATTGGTGTATGATCAGATTAGCTTCCGTTTATTTATGGTTCTGTTAGTTTACCGAGCAGTAAAAACATAGAACTCTGATTTATTACACTCATAACACTAATTGTTGTTTAATCAATAAATATATGTTTTATATTCTAAAATATTTATTATATTCCAGATGTTTTCACACTGAATTTGCACTTATTTCCAATTTAGTTGCAGCACAACACGT
The DNA here is from genome assembly GCA_030264575.1 of Tachinus sp. AB-2021. Lineage (NCBI taxonomy): Eukaryota > Metazoa > Arthropoda > Insecta > Coleoptera > Staphylinidae > Tachinus > Tachinus sp. AB-2021. The sequence continues at coordinate 7,182 of JARJEC010054349.1, read as the reverse complement.
TAATGTCAAAACTTTACCGCATTGTGTTGTTTGCTTAAAAATAATAAATTATTTATGAACTATTCATATCCTGAAACTAGCGAGGACGTGACGTAAAACAGTTGATGAAGAAAGCGCACAGTTAATTCTGGCAGTAAATTGTTAACCCGAATGAGCACAGCACTGACAATAGCACGCTAACTTGCGAGAAAATTCTTGGCAATCCTAGGAAGCAGGAGCACCGTGTGATGCTTTCGCGACAGCCTCGCTACCGGTATTGACTACAGCGCCCTAAAGCGGCAGAACGATCAGACTCGATTTGTTGCGGAATAAACCGAATATCCTAGTCGACTTATTGATGTGAGTTCCAGCCCCTTTTGACAGGGGGTTTTCAAAATTTCTGGGTAATTTGTAATTTACCGTTTTATTGAATTTAGGGTTGTGAAATTACAATTTGCATGTGATTTTAATAGTCATACCCTTTTCTTATCATTTACATGTTCAATTTTCCCTTGAATAAAACGTTTAATTTACATGCAATAATACTACATAGGTAACAGGAAATCACTTACAGCTTCACGCGTTAAGTGGCTATTCATCAATAAACTTGTAAATCTTATAATCCTTATTGATAAGTTAATATAATTACTATATTGATCGTCTCAAAACCATTAAATAAAGCAGTGAAGATATACAACATTTTATACAAGATAATATAATATGTCAATCAAACTTACAATTTTACACAGTGGTAAAATAGCGCACGAATAAAACTTTTACGGTTTGCACCTAAAATGTTTTTTTACTCCATCCTTAAAATACTTACTTTACCTTTCTCATACATTACTTAGAAATAAACAGTTTAAGTAAAAACTATTTATTAATTAATACTGAATTCTCAAATAAGAATAAATAAGCAATTATTGCATAACCTTGTTAAAAAAAATAAATAAGATAAAATTTAATTTAATATTAAATTATTATTTCTTAAATTACTTATATACATATTTGTATGATTATTGTGTGGCAATAAAAAATACAAGTATCCTAAATTGCTACCAACATCAATAATTGACAATTAAACTTACTATTAAAATAATCACATTGCAGGGTTCGAAATAAACTAAAAACAAAAAAATGTTTTTTATCACAATTTATTTAGTCACACCGTGACTGCAGTTTCGACTGAACCTCAGTAGTAGTTTTTTTTTTCAAATGTTACGCTATTATATAAAATAAAAATTTAAAAAAATTGCGTTTTTTGATTTGGCCTTTACTTGATAAAAGTCCATATTATTTATATGAAAAGAAAAGACAACATTTTTATTAGAATTTTATTACTTATTCTATTGAAAAAATAGCTGCGACATGTTTTGTTATTCAGTGTCTTCATCAGGCAGACGCGATGTAATAATAAAAATACAATTTACAATGCTTATATAGTTGCTAACAAGTAAGGCGAGTAAAATATATTAACGCATGGGTTTGAGAAGTTAAAATAAATACAATATTAAAATAACGTAAGAACAAAAAAATGGAGTGGTGGCATAAATCAAGTAAAATATATATTCCAAAATGTTTAAATTGTTATTGAATGAATGCTGATATTCAAATAAATGGTCGGTATAAGTAGAATGGCTAATTCTTTGGGGAAAACTTCTATGATGTTTTTTATAGTTTTCAACCAGCAAGGACTCGCTTGGACCTTTTTGATTGTATATCGAAAATACTTCAAAAAAATAATATCTAAATAATAAATTTGAAATTTAGCCTAATGACCAATTAAATTTAATTAGTTGTTTTATCGAATTAGCATAAATTTTATTTTGCTATGACCAATTAGATTTAATTCTGTTTTTTTAAATTTAATTTGTAAAAATGTATATTATTTTACTTTTGTCTCTCTCTCTTTCTTGTTTTTACCTAATTTTAATATTATATATGTTATGTATATTTTTTTTCAATTTTTTTCACTCATGCACATTTTTCATGATGGTAATGATGTTTTAGTCACAAATACACCCCCCAGTAGTTAGCAACTATATAAGCATTGCAAATTATATTTTTATTTTTTCATCTCATCTGCCTGATAAAGCAACTGTATGCAAAACATCCCGCAGTTTTTTTTTTAATAAAATTGTTTATAAAACGTTAACAAAGAAGTTTTTTCCTTTGATATACATTTTTTATAAAATATGAACTACATTTTTGAAAAAGTTCCAATTAATAAAATAATTCTTATCGATTTATATAATATAATATAAAAATGCATTTTTAAATTCTTTAGTTCATTTTTATTTTGAATAATTATAGCTCTTTTACTTCTTAATTTACTTTAATAGTTCAAATGCAGGAAGTTGCATTTTACTTTACTTAAGACATAAGTAGGCAAATTAATAATAATACATATATGTTTTCTTTAACAAATTAAAACTCGACTTCTTATTGAACTGAATAAAATTTCAATAAATAATGTTTTAAAATTTGTACTGCTAGAATTATTCCACCACACTATGTAATATCAAGCGGATGTGTTATATTAATTTTAACAAGTATCCGCTTGAAAGATAAATTATTGAAAGAAATTTGTACGAACTTTTAGTGAGTCACACATTTTGATGATTATTAAACGGGAAAAGTTAAATAAGATTGACATAGTAAATGGCATAGTAAATATTTAAATTATGCAACCATTATATCCAAACTGGATGCCAAATACCTTGCGTACTTGCAATATGTTCAGATTTGTATTTAGAGTGCAAGAAAGAGTATTTGGGAAGACTTGCCCAGAATATTTCAAATTTGTCATCTTATTCCTTGTTGTCATCTTGTTATTGGCACTGCATGCAGTTATATTTTAATAAACGTAGTATCCGGTTGTCTTATAAAGAAATTTTTACCTAGCTTATGTATATGTACATATAAAAATACTTATTTTTAGTACCAGTGAGTAAAGTGCATCATTTAATCACAAGTCAAATATGCCGCGGCGCTCGAGCCTCTCAGCGGTGAGTGCTCCAATTAGACGAGCGATCAAACCACTTTACAAGTCCAAATACCCAACTAGGCATGCTCGCTTCCTTTAGAATATTAGGTGAAATATTTTGTATACTACTTTCACTATCGTTTTCACTTTTGCAATTCATAATTCAAATATTTGTGTACGACAACAAAATTTGATATAACCAAATGACTTATGTCAACCATCAAATTGTATTTTTGATAGACGATATTGTATTGTCCACGACCGAAACTCGTATTTCCGAGGGCTTCACTTTGTATTTTCACACTTTGTTACACATGTGATTTGAATTCATATTTTAACACGCGTGACAAAAATCTGTCATTTTACAACGAACGTGAAAAAAATAATTTACGCGTCAATTTTTATAAAAAAATATATAATACACGTTTTTGGAACTGCATCTCTTGAAGTTTTATGAAGATATTATTGATAAAAGTTGTTCAATGTAAAATCAGTGAATTTTTTTGTTTGTAAAAAAGATCATTTGGAACCTTAGCAACAGCTACTATACACCGATAATTCAGATTACAAAAAGGATAATCTTTAATAATATTTTTATCAACATTTTACTATTCTATTATTATATTCTTTTATTTTATTTATTAATCCTAGTTTTAAGACATTTTATTATGATTTGTCTATTTTAATATGTATTGATTATTATGTAGATCTAATGGAATTAAAAAAAATATTATTATATTATTATTAAAAAGAAAATAATTAAAACTCAATAGACCACAATTGTTAAAATTTTCTTCACTTGCCCAAATACGTATTACAACTTATAATAATACCGAATTCATCTTGAAAAGACGAGAAGTTTTTTTTTCAATTATGCTACTAGAAAAATACAACACAATTTCAACATGGTCAAATAATGCTGCAGAAAATATCGATTGATACAAAACGTAAAAAGGCATCATTACTATTTATTGTTCAAGTGGAGTAGTAAACTTGCCAAACAAGGAGTAAAATAATGATCAATTAGCAATACAACAATTTTTATTAAATTATTGTTGAAAAACCATTGATAGTCATTTAATTGAAATTATTTAGAGACCAAATAAAAGCTGATTTTTTATCTTAAACCAGCAATCCGGGAACAGTTTTAATTAACTTGATCCGCGAAGCCCAATTGAACTAAATCAAAACAAAAAATTAAACTGGTCTCTAACTGTATTTTAACGGTTGTTTTGTTTTTGTTTTTTCTTTTAATAGAGGTTTAGAAGTGATTTTAATGTAAAATTGTAATAAGACGTCTTTTTTTTTAATTTGTCCTGTATAATTTTCTTTAATTAAATATGAACTTTTTTATTAAAATGGTTTATTTAACACACAATTTATTAGAATATTATAATTATTACCACGCTATTACTCTATGTTGAAATAAATCTATTAATTGTATTTAACTCAAAATTTATTGGAATACTATAATTATTAAATAATTACCACACCATTACTCTATGTTGAAATAAATGTATTAATTGTTTTTCAAATATTTATTTAAACTTGGAGTAAATCTTCTGAAATATTTAACAATTATAATATTCTAATTTCACTATTTAATAATTTAAAAATTATATATAAATAATATTTTCAATGTTCGTATAAATTTGTTTGTAAAAAATTTAAATTTGCATGATTAAAGTAAAATTAGAAAAAGAATAAAAAATACTAATTTATTTTTATGACAACAATTTTTAATTTCAAGCAATATGAAAATTTCATACGGCCACGAGCTCTAAATATAATGTCTAAACGGTCAAGCATGTTTCTAAATCAATTATCAAAATTTAAAAAAGATATCTAAGTTTTTAAGCGGCATAGTGGTTGCAATAAATATGAGGAATATATACATTATAACCAAAATAGTTGATCAAATGACATGGTAAAGTGTACATAAATTGAAGCTAATATTAAATTTATCACAAATTTACTTAAATAACTGGACAAAGAACTCAAATCCAAATAACTAAAATTTGCATAATGCATAATGCATAGTATTCTAAATATTACTCAAGTAATGACAAATTTGTACATGGTGCACATACATAGAAATTGCGAGCGAGAAACCACCAAGAAAAATAGTTGAAAAATTTAAGAACTATTGATCGGTGACCTTATTCTAGTGTGCATTCGATTAAGGCCCCATCTGAATGTGTAAAGATATTAAATCATATTTTATAATATATATTAATAAAATTGCAATGGAATTTAATATAGTACCCACCCACTTATAACATTTGTCTCTAATAGTTAAACGTAATATTTTATATTTAAATTATTAACTTTATAAATAAATAGTCTTTTTGCATATATTAATGGTATTATTATTATTAATAAATCCTATTGATTTTATATACATTTAATAAAATTTTTTTTTAATTTATTGTTTTCTCTCGATGATAATATTTAATATTTTATTTATTTCGCTAACAATAAAACTTTTTAGTTACGCTACGCTATTAATTTATATAAATAAATACATTATTTTAATTAATTAATATTTAATTTTATAACATAAATTTCATATTTTTCAACAAAGGCAAATACAAAATATATTTTAAAATGAAATAACATTTTTTTAATAATAAAGTCAGACTGAGTGAGCCGGAAAAATAAATTGTAAACAAATGTTTTGTTTAACAAATGTATAGTATTCATTGTGAAAAATACAAATTTTTAAATTTTCATAATCTAGATGACGAAATGAATATATGGTTTTTGAATAAGATAAGTTGAAATATATACTTTTCTTATTATATTTGTGGAGTTTTTATTTTATAATTTTCAGAATGAATATTGTTGAAATCTATCATATTCGGACTAATATTGAAAAGTATAGTACTGCTAAGTTATTTTTGTATCACTTTTAAAAAGACAAGAAAATATTTGATATACGGGTTTAATGCCACATCAAGTCTTTTTGTTGTTATGATATATTTGAAACGAGAGCTGTAATAACATATTATACAAGTGATATAATTATAAAATGCAAACAATAAACGTTATTCTTAAGTTCAATTGCAATTAATACAAATACTGTTATAGTACTTTTAGTACATCACATCTGCAAACACTTTATACAAGTAATAATATCTTAATAATATACAGGGTATTTTTTCCAAAGTATAATAGTACCTAGGATATCTCGGCAAATCGGGTCAAAACAAAAAACTCCAATAATGCGAAAATTTATATTTTGAGGGAGATATTTTTGACTTATCGTTGACATATTTGTCAGTTTTTCTCCTTTATATCAAGCACTTTTTAATTTTTTTAAATGTCTGTAACTCTGTAACACATCAATTCAAAAGTGTGTTTATGTTTTTAATTTTTTTTTAGATTAGCTATTCAAAATAATTTATTTTTTTAAATAACATGATATGGGAAAAACATTTTTAAAACCCTGAAGCACGTGCATTTTTATTTTGAAAGGCTTACGTTTTAGAGGTAACTGCAACAATTTTTTTTTTCAAGATTATACTTTTATTTTATGATTATAATTGAACATACATTAAATTTTCAATACGTAATACGTAAATGCTTAGTAAGCAAACATGATGTTTCCTTCACAGAAATGCATGATTGCATTATTGAAGTTATAGTAGATTCAAATCTACTATTCTTTGAACCAAATTTTTTTAACCTGGTGTATTCAAACCATATGAAGATGAGTATTGAGATTACAAAGATTGTTGAGGCGGTACTTATAATTCCAGAGTGTTGGTGGACCTGATGCCAATTCATATATTGTAGTCCAGCCTTCGGTTTGTGTTTTATATGTATGGCATTGATTAATTGGTTATTTAACTCAAATACTGGCTCCAGTAGAATATGTTCTGCTTGTTTGTGGTTGTCTATGGTTGTTAGAGTTGGCATATTAAGGGCCTAAAGAAGCTTTTGCTTGCTGTTATATCCTTTTGAATCATGGACGTTAAAATGTTTTGTTTTGTTACTAGCGCACAGTTTGCACCAGTTTGAATAACGTTTATTTTTCTATTTCCACTACAGATAATTACAATTAAAACTGGTACCACCAAATCAGCTTCAATTATATATATATATATATATATATATATATATATATATATATATATATATATATATATCTATATATATATATATCCAATCAAGAGCGTTGAGAGGTAGAGCAGTCTATAGATCACTGTATTTTT
>JARJEC010054336.1:0-24578 GCA_030264575.1 Tachinus sp. AB-2021 | reverse complement strand
AGCAGTTTTATTTTTTTTATATCCTAATATTTTTATACTCAATAGACAAAATGTTAGACAATGTATTTGATATATATATATATATATATATATATATATATATATATATATATATATATATATAATCAACATTTACCCTTTCTCTGTAGTAAGTGCAATAAGCAGCATTCGATTTTATGTATGTTTTTCTAATTATCATATGTTTAAAATTAATTATTTAATGGACACTAAATAAAAACACAACTTATATTTTTAACTAAATTTGCCTATTAAAAGTATTATGGTGAGCCATTGATAAATGTTTTAGTCAATTAAAATTATTTGATTTTTATAACTTTTATTTTATCAATTTTATTCTGTTTGTATTTTTTATGTCAATCGAATGTTATTTGATTTTCGGTTGCAAACGGTGGGAGAGTATTTGAGATTTAATTCATATCCCAGCGGGGCAATTTGTTGAGCTCGGCTGAGTCGTAAACACCCCATTACATTGCCGCGAAATATACCCTCGTGAAAATAAATGTCTTGTTACCATCGGTCTTATATGTAAATGCAGTTGAAGATATGTAAAAAAAAACTATTGAAACAAATTGAATTATATTACACTTTAACTAATTTACATCAGATTGACAAAATCCTTATATTTATTTAAATGAAATGGCATTGTGGCGGCGACGGCTTCTTCCCAATAATCGCGTATATAGTAATTTGATTCTTAACACGTACCTCCGGAGCACTAATACATCCCTCATTCTGCAATTCGGTCACGTGACGCATTCTTATTGCCTCTCACTTACACCCTACAATGTTATTATGTCGTATAGTGAACAGACTAAAAGGTCGTAAAGTTGCTCCTCTTTATATTTATTTTACTTTTTATATTCCTCCTGTTGGTAGGGATTTACTTGATTCGAACAAATTTAATAGGTGTACAAGTGAATCAGTGGGATTACACACAAAAATACAAGATGATAGAATTGAATAGCATATACAATAAAAATGAATGAGTTCCGGATTTGTATTGGTTTAATTGGCACTATAATGAACATTTACATATCAATTCTTTATTATTCGCTGTTTTCTATTAGTTACTTAATCGAAATTGACTGCCCACAAAGGCGCAACTTGAACGATTAGTTTACATAATAATATTGGTTTTTACTCTAAGTAACTTTGAAAAATCAAACTTTGATATTTCAATAAACTGTATCCACAAATTAAATATTATGTACTTATATATAACAAACAAACAAGTTTATAGAGTTTGAACTTACCATCCACCACCAAACGTATCAGATGTCTTTGATTTGATGGCATCCAATCCACCAAATCCAGGCATGGTTACGATGTGTTGAGTTCTGCTGTTAAATCACAGACAAGTATTAAGCACTAACACTGGACTTTTTAAAAATTGCTCCGCCAGCCATCATCTGTAAAAAGTAATATACATAAATATTATTGATTTATTATTATAAATTTAATAATATATTTAGTTTTAGATCAATTATTAATAACAAGGTGTGGTCTAAAAGGATTACGTAAGTGATATCTTTAACAGTTTGATGTTCTTCCAGTAGGTGGTGATTTTGGCCACCATATTTGTTTAGCCATATATCCAAATTTTCAAGTGAATTTGTATGCCACATCCAAGATTATTTGTTATTCCTTTGAAATTTTTAAAGTAACTATTTTATAAAGAACATTATTTTTTGTCAATTGATTTTTGTTTGTTAAAGATGCCAATAATTTAAATAAAAAATGATTTATTTTAATTTTTGAATATAAGCTAATGATTAAATTTTATTAAAAAGTCAGACGGATTTAACAAAACGCAAAATAAAATGATAATACGCTTTTAAGTACTACTAGAAGTTTAACGAAATTTTGAAATGAAAACAATACATATTTGTAATTTAATTTGAATAATCATTTAATGATATTCCAAATTTTAGAAATATTAGTCTTCTGCAGCTTGCTGCGAGTGAAATAATTAAAAAATTATTATTACTTAAAATTCTCTCAGTATTTTTTATTGAGATTTATGATATTTTTTACAATTATATTCAGTTTGAGATAAATGACGATTACATGTTTTCAATATTTTCAAATGATATTAGATTGTTAGTTTCATGTTATTGAATTTTTAATAAATTAACTTTAATTATTGGATTTTTAGATTACATGTTAAAGTATTTTCAATGCAAAACTATAATTTTAATCTTGTTAATGAGAGTCATCAAAAACAACAAATTTAAATATTTATACTGACTTAATAAATGATAACATTAGGTCATATACAATTTTTTAATATTTTCTGTTCTTTTAGCTAATCGATTTAAAAATCTAATTACTAATTTCTGTTATTTATAAAGCATATTCAGAAATTATGCAAGCGGGACTATTTTTTTAACATAAATCGTGTTTTCAGCGTGGTTTTAAGATAAAGCGAAAAGTACGGGGATAAGAAAGAATGCGTTTAGACTTACCGTAGACGTAGCGGCGGCTTGCAGTAGACGATGCGGGTCACGTAATGCCGCCCGGAACTGAAGCTTTTGGCTCCGGGCGCCGGCTCCTGGCCGCCTCAACCATTGGCGCCCTGCCCCAACTGCAACTGTAGCTCGGTGCCTGCCTACCGCCAACCAACTTGCGGGGGCGGTCGCATTTCACCCGATTACACATTGTTTCAACTTCGCTCACTCTCACACAAACTTTGTAAAAAAGTTTGCCACCGGCCATTTTGGATCGTGATTGTTTTTGAGATCTTATTAACTGATTTTCCGTTGACTCCTTAAGTCCCCATTTAGTGAATTTAATTTAGATATCGCTTAGAAGTCTCCGGGGCAGCGTTAAATAATGACTGTTTTTTAGAAAGAAAAGAAAACTCCTTTTAATGATATTCAAACAGTTTTCTTTCTATTCAAGTTTAATTAACGTAAAGTAAGTAGTAACGTTCTAAAACATTTGTACTTACTCACAATTAAGATGAAATAATAAAGCAAACAACAAATCTGATATTATTATTGTAATTGAAAAACAGATATATTTAATCGACAAAGCATTAAAAAAATTATTATTTCAAGTAATATATTCATCTATATTTATCTAATATGAAATACAAAAATTAAAATAAATTATCAAATGTTCAATAAACATTACAAATTTAGGTGGTAAATAAAGTAAAATATAGAATAAATTTTTAGGATCTTATTTTAAAAAAATCTGCTTAAAAATGCAATTCTGAAAACCTATTAAAACTTAAAAAATGTTTTAAAATAAGCGGATTGAAAATATATTTTCATTTACTTTTATAAAAAACGCTCGTAGGAGAGTCAGACCTAAAAGTTGAACCACGTCAATAAACACAACATTCTTAAGCTCAATTTGCTCATTTGTTGCTTTATTCCAGTTTTCGTGAAGTGGAGTGGAGAAATATACATGAATGGACAGTACCAATGGAGTCCATATGACATTGACATTTTGTGTTGTGCACCTTTCAATAAATCTGTTACCATTTGCCCAAGTTGTTGAAAATCTTTTTTGGCTAAACGTCTTAAGTGGCATTTTCATGATTTGTAGTCACCCGGGGACAGATCCACGGCAACGTTGTAGAACCCTTTTGTAGGACCATCTAGATCGACATCTTATCACCATAGCAAAATTACAATTTACACGGCCAGCGATGTTTCTAATCAAACATTTGGCCTTTCTAATACCAATAATATAGCCACTCTTAAAATTATTTAATTGCCCATAAAATGCTCGTTGGCAAACTCTTGAACAAAGTAATTAAAAAAAATAGTTATTAAACATCTATAGCTTGATTAATACACATCACACAATTTACAGTTAGCAATAACAAGAAAATGGCATAGAAAAACAAAAAAGTACGGATGTATACATTTTATTTAAATTTTAATCATTTGGTTGTTTTATTGAAATAGGAATTTTGTAAAAATTTTATTAAAATGTTTATCAACTTCGAGGTGCTGCATTTTTTTTTGAAAGTTGTATATTGATTGCACCGCAAAAAAATAGTGTAATATAATTATTAATTATTATAAAATAATATCTAATAGATAGACCGTCAGACTAAAATTGTTTTTTGTTGTTTTTTAAAAAATACATTTTTTAAAAATCATGTACATGGAGATCATTATTGTAAGCTACAGCTTCTCACATATTACATTTTATCTGTAGTAGATAGGAAAACAGTATAACATTTAACTACTTATAAAATTGATCTGTTAAATTTTCATTAATTTAATTCAGTTGCTCACATTAAAATTGAAATATACATTTTGTTATAAAATAAAATTCAGTTCAGAATTATTAACTGATAATAGAAGCGTTCTTGCAATTATATTGATTATTATATAACTATTAAAAGATACATTTTGCATATAATTTCTTATTATAAGCAAGCCTATAATTGATAAAATACTAGTTCTGTTTTTGTTGCATTTTTCATAATATAAATAAAATAAAAGTTTAACAATGTGATCATGGAATAAAATAAAAATCTATATATTATACACTAGCCGTTAAAATGTGGCACTATATGATGAACTTTTTTCAAATTTACCATGTGATTTATACCTTAATCAGACAATTGCGTTTTTCAAATTTGTAAAAATCTGAGAAAAACGATATTTCTAAAATTTCACCATTTTTTTGTTGAACAATCCCAATGCCATAAAACTTTTATTGTTTCTGTTATTTTTGTAAAAATATTATTTGTCTTTTCATTTTATTTAAATTTTTTTGCATACATGACTTAATTACAAAGTTGAAATTTTTATGTGTGAAATCTTGAGAATCTAAGAACTTGAAAAAGGAACAATAAAAAATTGCTTTTCTTTCGTTAGATTACAGTCTTTTTTTTTCATAATGTTTATATTTTTGATGCAGGTGCTTTTTAAGAGAAATAAACTTTAATGATATCTAAAATCACTTTTAATGGTTTGACAATACTCCAATTTCACACATTAAATGAGCCAAGCTTACAAAACAAATAAATTGTCGTTGTACAATTGCCTAAATGAAGAGATTTTCTTCATTCAGTTTACATATTACTGGCTGCTTTAATATAGAAAATAATATACGATGCAACTTTTTTAACGGTCAGAAATAATATTTATTTACCATAAAATTATTTTTACATACAATAAATAATAATAATAATTTCTAAACAAACAAATATTAAAAGGAATACATTTTTATAATTGATTCAAATCATTAAAATTTTTGAAATATTTTTATAATAACAAAATATTTTTTTTAATTATTAAAAAATTACATAAAATGAAATTTATCTAAAAATAATATATCTAGATATTTTTTAAGCAAACTAAACCAAAAGAAATCCCTTCATTTAGTAAACTGTTCAAGATATTATTTGTTTTGTAACTTAAAAGGTTTTATTTGTTTTGTAACTTAATTGGAGTTTTCACAAACTTCTAATAAAGTAGTTAGATGTCATTAAAATTTCTCCAAAAAGCATCTTGAACCAAAACATAGACATTTTGAAAAAATATTAGACTTTAAAAAATAGTAATAAATCTAAAGAAATTTATTTTCCCATTACAAATTTTTCATGAATACACACTTAAATTGAATTTTGATATTAAGGGCGGTATAGAAAAATAAAAATATTTATGTATAACAGCAAAAATAAATACATTGTGACGTTGAGATTGTTTAATATGACAAAAATAACACACGACAAACAATATTAGTGATGAATTATGTAATTTTAGACACATCGCACTTTTCGAATGTAGACAATTTTGAAAAACTCAAATTTTTAATTAAAAATTAAAGAAAAACATTTTTACAAAAAGTTGTGCATGTGTTAATTAGCCAGCTTCTTTCAAATATACCAAATGCATTATACTTGGTATATTTGAAAGAAGCTGGATAGTAACACATGCACAAGTTTGTGTAAAAAATATTTTTTTAAAGAAATCCACAATAAAAAAGTTTTCAATTATGGTGCACTTTTGCGATCATAAATGTATAAAAGAATGGTATAACCGGGATAAACACAAAAATTAATGCGTCGATTTTGACTTAATCGGTACACATATTTAAGGTCGTTAGATGTTTTACTGTACAGTTTCATTATTAATTTTATTATTTTGTATTTTTTGAGGTGTACAGGGTGGCCAAATTTGGACGCTACTATAGGCTATGTTGGAAACTAAAAATGCTAGATAAATTTTGATAAGGTTATCTTGAGCTAATTTTGCAAGATGAGTTTAATTAATGGTAGTCAAAGAATTTTTCTATAATTTTTCCAAGGAAAACGTGATTTTTTGAAGTTTTTTATTATGGCTTCCTTTTGGTTCATTTTTTAAGTTGTAGATACAGGACGAACACATCTTATGGGCACTTTTTTACGTAAAATCCAGTGGCGCAGTGAGTGTAAAATTAATATGTGCAAACATTTAAATACTTGCATACTTTCTTTATTTATTTACATTCTTTGATTTATGACTAGGTAACTCATTTTTTTTATTGCAGATTCAGATTCTATGGGAAAAATATGAAACTTTTGATTTCGTTTGATAGAGCCCATATAAGTTAGTACTATCTCAGATATTATTTCCTCAAAAAATTGAAACAAAAAAGGGCTGGATGGGAGCTCTTGGCCTCTCAGTATAAGAATTTAAAAAATATATAGTAGAATTGACTACATTTTATAAATGTTAACATGGACATTTTATTTACAGATGAACCAATGTTACCACATGCTGGTATTTACGATATTGAGCACTAAAGCATTCTTATGTCACTCGCCAAACACATTTAACCGTTTATATTACTTAAAAAAGCATTCAATTTAATTGAAATAAGTATCAACAAAGAAACTCTTCAAAATACTCCAGCACAACTTAATGCAATACCTGTGAAAAGTAACTTATAAAGTCGGTAAAATTTGAAAAGATTTCAATAAAATTCCACTTTTTTAAAATTTGTTCAAATTAATTTTTTTTATTAGATGATCAATATTTTTTTAAGGTGTCAATGTTTATCACTTTGGAATTTGAAAGAGCTCATTTTTATGTATATTGACTTGACTTGACTATGTAGAAATCAAGTATGATTTTAATCAATATTTTTATACTTAAACTTATTTAATTACATTTTTTTAACTCTAGAAGACTAACGTACGCTCTCTTCTACTTTTTGTTAAAAATAAAAATTTATATAATTAACGTTAGTTAGTCTTCTAATGAGAGTAAGTGATTTGGCAGTAATATTTAAAATAAAAGTTTAAAATAAAATTAAAATAATTAAATAAAGATATTAAAATTAAATAAAAATAACTTTCAAACAAACTTTAAAAATATATTATTATAAGTATATACGTATCTGCTTAAAATTAAAAAAAGTTATAAACTGTTTTCATGTTGTATAATTCGATTTTAAATTTGTGCGTTTGAATATCAAGTACGAAACAACAATTTGTTTCCCAAAATATAGGTCGGCGTATTGTTGGTTTCTATATTGATCCCGCGGGAGCTACCAAGTGCGCCTGTATATTACCCGCCAGTCTAAACGGTTTGCTTGATCGCATACAATTATGTAATTCATAATAATTATTAATTATAATATTTTTTTAAATTGTCATTTTTAGTTTAAAAATTTAAAAAAATATTGTTTAGGCATTATTTAATTATTAAAAAAACAAAAGTTAATTTATAATATCGTTATTCCATTAGATTTTACATCTTTGTGAAATTTTGGCGAAAATTTACGACGTCCCACATAAATTCTATTTGGCCTGGGAAATTTCATTTCACGGGGATGGAGTTGTGAAATGGATTCTGCACGGTCCACTGATTATTATAGCAATCGATAGCATGTCGCAATCGATTAAATAAAATACAAGAATGCCTCTAGCATATTCATATTAAAATCATTTGCAATTTCTAAACCAGTCACTCTTAACGAATGGGTACTGTTAATGGGATGGGGGTGGGCAGTTAGTCTAGTATGTGACCTAGAATTGAAATTGATCGCATTGCATTTTAATCACAAGCAAGCATATCCTATATTAATATGTGATACAAAATAGATTATTTAAATTTTTTCTTTTATTAGCAGATTCCATCTTTCTAACTGTTCATTTTAGTATCAATAAGTGTGACAACACATTACTTAAGTGAACAGTCCAGGATGATCTGCGTTGCGTTCACAGTGGTCGAGCGAGAGTGAGAAAGAGAAACGCGGTGCCAATGTAATCTGAGCTATGAATGATGAAGGGGTGCATTTTTCAAGAGTTAATCTAAAAGCTAAAATACCCAGAACGAGTGCCGTTGGGGGACTTTAAGCGGACTCATCAGTTTCTAGCAATTTTCAAATAAATAGCTTTGCAAAATTTTAAACAACCTTTTTCGCAACTTTTATACAGTAAAAATTATGCAGATTATATAGTAGACTTAATTTTTTTAACCTATACCTCAATCTCAAATTGATTTAATGATTGTTCATAAAACACGTAGCAAAACTTTTAATATTGAAATTGCGAGTATATGTTAAAATTGTTGATTTGTAGCTGAAATACTTCAAAAATACAGATTTGTATGCCAAAATAAGTTATGATGTTTTTTGATAATAAAAATATGAAAAGTAATACTTCGCAGCAAAATACTAAAAGCTCATTCAGATAGAGCATAGTTAGTGCATTTGTAATGTCAGGGTGTAGCGTAGTTATATTGTAATAAAATTCAGTAAACACTGTGTTTGTCATAAATTATAATAGTTTATAACCTATAAAAGAAATATCAAACAACGTATTTTAACAAATAAAATAATAAATAAAAATGTATATTTTGCTTTAGATATTAAATTACAAAAAAACAATTCTAAAATGTTTGTAAAAATCTAATTGAAAGACTGAAACATGCATAACCAAACAATGTATATATATATATATATATATATATATATATATATATATATATATATACTTCAACAAATGAACTGGAGCAATTAGTTAGTTAACTTATTTGTCAAATCAACCTGTTAGGATTATTATTATTATCTAAAGTGAATATTGTATATACGCAATATTAATCTATATATTTTAGTATTTTCAAAAAAGTTTTTATACCGGGTGGTAAAAAAGTTTAGCAAACTCGAATTTTACACCTAAAATCAACTAGTTCAAATTATTTGTAACAGCTGAAAAATATATAAAAATATCAAAAAATACTCACTAATAATAGCAATAGCCCTGTGCTTATGTTTTAAATAATTAATTACACCACTTTTCGTCTGCCAATCTTTGATTATTATATTGAAAAATATTTAAATATTTGTAAAATCACATTAATATATTATTAGTCCAGTTCATTTGTTAAACAGTATATTATGTATTAAACTTAATAATAATAAATATACTGGGTGTCCCCTAACTAAGGGTTCATGCATTAACAAGAAATAATAAACCCCAGTCCATAACTAGGCAACAAAAAGTATTGATTAAGTGGTATAACCTTTTTGATATTTCAAATCGGTCATCATTTTATTAAGTTTTGTTCAATACAACAACTTTTATATCTACAAACCAAATTTTATTTTAGTTTATTATTTTATTTCATTAATAACTATATTAGTACAATTTAAATTTAATCAATAACAATTTTAAATATTAAAGTGAAAGGAAGTTACAAATCGAAAATACTTTACGTTAAAAATTCACGCAGTAGTTTCTTGTGTATGGTATTTGAACTTTTTTGAATGTAAATTATGAAAGATGGATCTTTTCTAAGTAAAAACGGTTAACCTGGCTGATCTTGTTATTTCAACTCACTTTAGAGATATTTGTATTTTATTATTATTTGCTAAGCATAAAATCAACATTATAAATTATAATCCGACACGGTAATACCTTCTAATTAATTATTTTTGATAAATATATTTTTTTATTTAGACTCGATCTGAAGAACTAGTCAAGCATAGCAAATTGTTTTGGTTTTACAATTTCATCAGTATCAAAGTTCGACGTCACCTAAATATATGTTTAAAAAAATGTTACACGATACATTTTTTTTGATAAATATTTTTATCATTTACTTAAACATGTTATTCATTTGTGTGGTTTATATCAGGGTTGTCCAACCTTTTTGATGTTCGGGGTCAAATTTTAGAACATTTTAGTAATGTATAATAGAACACATGTATAAAAATAATTAGTACAATAAACGAGTACAATACGTATAGTAGTAATTGTATTTGTTGGGTTTAACCCAACTGGCCATCGACCTCACGCTCCTTTACCCGTGTTTATTCGTGTATGTGTGTGTTGAGTTAAGGCTTGTTACTTTAGAAATTTGCCTGCGATATCTCGAGCGCCATCAATTGTTTTCTAAGGCGAATGGTACCGGTAGGCGGAGCTATACGAACACCCATCCAAGTGTTGATTTATTTATGTTAATAAATATAATATATTTTACGGTAATTCATGAAATGTTTTTTTTTGGCATAGGAAACAAGTCCTTTCCGCCAAGAGTATAAATTTATTTAATTATAATATACATAATATAAAAATAAAGAAAAACGGATTACACCTTTCACGCACTGCGATCCGTCAGGAGACTTATTATAGACATACAAAAATTAGATCGCGGGTATAAAGATATTTTATATAGAAGATTAAATTTTTAAGCAAATGCTATTTAAAAATTCATTTAAGATATCATACACTAATCTATTATTTAAACTCAGAATATGGCAGAGATTGATAGGGAATTGGATACCTAAACTAAACAAATCTGCAATAAATTGTTTCTTTCTAATGTGATACTTGGAACAGGCGAACAATATGTGATTCAAATCACCTCGAAGACTACAATCACTGAATTAATTATCCCTATTTCAGCCATGTAATGTTTATATAACAATATAATGCAAATTTCTCGAAAATAACTAAAGATAGAGAAATCAACAATGTAAAGCTTTTTTACTTAGTAAAGACCCATCTTTCATAATTTACATATTGGAAAGTTTAAATGTCATAAACAAAAAAATACAGAATAAATTTGTTGCTTCATATGTGTGTATCTAGTGAACTTTATGAAGAATTGGAAAATAATAATATCAAAATCATATTTCTTGTCCAAAAAACCTTAAGGGTACTAAATTTAGCGCCAATGCGTTTAACCGTTTTCAAATTATTACTTATTTGCATAAAAATTGTTAAGACAGTAACATATTTTTATGTTTTTTGCATGCATCTTTATTACGATTTTTATAATAAATGTTTAAATTGTTTTCCAAATTATTTATTGACTCTAGTTTTGTTGCATACAGTCTACTTTTTAAAAATAGCAAACAAAAATCGAGTAGTGTTAGATCAGGAGATCGTGGAGGTTACTCAATTCCACCTCTTCTACCAATTCAACGGTTTGGTAATCAACCTCATCTAAACTATCTAAGAATGTTGTTTTTGTGACTCTTTAGTAGTTCTCAAACTTTCAATTTTTTTACTTACTCGTCCATAACTTATAGCTTCGTTCCGGAACTTTTGGGAAGCCTGATATACGCTGACTGCCGAGTATGCGTTACTAAATACGATTTTTTGAAAATTCGTTGCCAACATTTTTATGAGTTTGAACATAAGAATATTGTATCTTAATGATAACTTTACTATTTTTTAGTTGTAGTTTTTACCTTTCAGTTTTTGCAAGACACCAAAAGTCAAAAACAAAACACTACAAAATAATGTCTATTCATGTTTATGTATTTAGCTCTCTATTTTTAGCAATCAAATATAAGTATCAAAATCACGTTTTTTAATGTAATAGTTATTAAGGTATCAACGGTATTAGTAAAATAATAATACCCAATAATGTACTGCCCGAGGGCTTCTGGCCCGAATGGCTATACGTCGACTAATTGTATTGTTGTCTATCAGTGCCCGTGATGTTCTATAGCCAAGAAATAATAATTATAGTTTAATGAATTTAATGTTAATGTTTAATAGATAGATTTATACAAGCAAATTGATAAATGACCAATTGGAATTATTGCTTATCTTTTCGCTAGTGACGTTCACGATGACATGACTAAAAATTAAATTGGGTGTTTTTTTTTTAAATTTTTATAACAAATAAAACGTTATAGTGTTTAAGTTTTTTTCACGAAAAACAAATATAACTCATTAATTTTAATTTTTAATGATTATCACAAATTTGTTCTGATTTTTAGATAAATTTTGTTGTTTTAGAAAACCACACCAGCGCAACATAATTTATCTCTCAAAATCAAATAAATTTAAAATTCGATAATTATCAATATATTTGTTGTATTAGGTACTAATTAAAAATTATTATCGTAATAATTAAACATTACTAAATAATTTGTTAAGAAGTTGTTTTATTTTGTTATATAATTTGTTAATCTATCAAAAAAACTTAAGAGTCTGTTTCAGTATGACAAGTTGCTTAAATGTTTGTATTTGTTTTATGTTTATCTCCAAAAATAATACTTTAATCCGAACAATTATTTTACTAAATAATGAAAAATACCTGTTTAAACAACAAGTAGCATTGTCAATTAAAATGTTTAATCAGTAAAAGAATAAATTATAAAATAATTTCTCAAATGCTCCTCCGAAACAACTTATTTAATTTCAATTTTGTAAACGGCAAATTTATTTTCAGATATAATATTATTAAGTTTTTCTAATTTTTCTCCTTTATTAATTAATAATTTCAATCAAAAATTTAATTACATTTTCTTTAAATCATTCTTCAGAAATTAATCAAATAGTTTTGTTTATTATAAAATTTATTTTATGAGATAATTATAAAAGAAAAATTGTTCTAGGTTATGTAACTTTTCATACTCAACGCATTAAATTAGATATTTTTAAATATTTTCATAGTAACTACAGACAGTAAAATAATTACAGGGTTTTATTAAAAATTATTAAGTTATCCTTTTTCATAATGAGTTCAGTAATATAATCAGGTCTCTAATTCAGTATTCTACATTGACTTAATACCAGAACATAAAAACATAAAGATTCCAAATTTAGTTTCAATAGTCCTGCAGTTCAATAAAAATAATACTAAATATAAAATAATATTTTTCATATTTGACAATAAGAATGCGTTAGTTTTGAATAATATTAAATAAAAGCAAAGACCCTTTCTAATAAATAGATTGACGCTTGCTAACTAAATGCAGTCTGAGCCTGAGTGCAGTCTTCAGTTTACATTGTTTGAAATCTGTTATGCCCCTGTTCCGAATGGGTTAAAAAATTATGCTCAAAAACTATTCTATTCTATTAAATTGTTAAAGACAACGTAGACTTACAGTGTACCAAAAATTTTACGAAAATTTGTTCTAGAAAAACCATTAACAGCTAATGAAATTTTAGTCTGTAAATTCCTATGATGCATGATAAATAAAACATTATAAGATGCAAAAATGGGTGAACGTTGGAATGAAAGATGAAAAGCTAAAAACTTAATACTTTTGTTTAGATATTTTATCTCAAAAGTCTCATTGCATTTGTTTTTCATTGTTGTACGCGAGCCAAGATATCCAACGACAAAAGTCACAATGCCGTTTTTTGTAGATCTTGTTTACTTTGCTCTAAATGACATTTAGAATTTATATTTAAGAGCTTCTGATCTATTAGCTTTATCTCAAGAATGGTCTATTGTATAAAATATTATAAGACCAAAATTATAGAGAATTTATGCTCTACAATTTTCATATAAACTAAATGTCATTTGGAGCAAAGGAAGCGAGAAATTTATAAAAAACCGGTTAAGTGACCTTAAATATTCTTGGCTCGCGTACACCAGATTCTCAGAAATTTTTGAGATAACTTAAGAAATGTCAAAACAAAGATTTATACAATTTATAGTTTATTATTTTTTATTCCAAGATTATGTCCGTATTTGACTGAACTATAATTTGATTAATCGTTTTCAAAATAATATATACTTGCATAAATAACATTTTAAGCTTATTATATTTAAATCTCAACTATTTCCAGTTACTACATTACTAGTTAGTTACGCTACACCCTGTATATGTATTTATAATTTTTATTAATAATATTTAGTTTATTGATATAAAAATACAACCAATCAAAAATGTATTACTGATTGTTATATTGTGGAAATATAGCGGTTACAAGTTTAGGTAGATGCACTAAGTATAATAATTATTATATTATAAAAATGTAATTTGGTAATTCTTCGATTTTTACTGTTAGTTATTCAAATACGTCTAAAATAAAACTCAATTAAGACGGATCCAATTACATTTCTGACTTTGATGTAAATTAATTTAATTATTCATACATACAGAAAGGCTTCTGTCTAGAACAAAAATGGAATGTGCCGAAACACAGACACAGAGGGGTGCGAGAGTCGATTGAGTGTGTATCCGCAAGCGGCGAGTCCGTGTTTAGCTGAAACCGTAACCGGGACTACTCTATGCCGACCGGAGCCCCCGGAGTCTCGCTTATACTAGTAAACGGGCGCTTAGTGTGAAGTGTAACCGTGTGGAAATCATCGCCGTGATAAGTCAGGGGAGAGATGACTTCATTCTTGCACACTTAATATGGTGACGTGTCTCCCATTTATTTCTAGTTGGGCGAGATAACCAATCGCGGGAAATTGACAAATAAAATGTTTAATGCAATTTGCAGCTTAGTATTGTAAATCCGATTTCAAAACATTACATTAGAATATTACATAGAGATATAAATATGAGTAATAAATAAATAATATGAGTAAAGTCATCTCGCTTAGAGGTAAAAAATGACCTTGTTCTTAATTAGTCTTAGTCGCTCGTAGAATGCCAGCCATTTGACAAAGATCAATTTTTGAAAATTAGTGGTTTCAATACTAATTGTGTTTTTTGCAGTGTTAGTACAATTTCTCTATGTTACAATAAATAGACCAAAACACACTACATCCCAAAATCAGTGTAAACATCTCAGCTTATCACCAATTTTCCTGTGTTACATTTATTTTGAGACGTAGTTGTTCCTCATGCGTTTTAGTCTATTTTTTGTCGTTGTAGAGTGCCGTTAGCAGAAAAATAACCTAACCTAATCTAACCCTAAAGAATGGAACCTCAACGTCATCTTATCAGATAGTATTGTTACAAAATATTGCACTAAATAGGCCAGTCAATGGGGAAATTACAATTACAAAATGTATTAGCAGGCCAATTTTTTGATTCTTTACTTAAAAGTTCTCCTTCAATTCCCAACCGCAAAAATTTACCAAAATTTTGTTGTGCGTCAGATTAGGTGGATGTTTTGCATCTCGGCTGCTATTATTAGTTTTTCTTTCTAAATTTATTGAAAAATATTTTAAATAACTTCTTGTGAAACTTTTTTGCATAGCTTTGCAGAAATGAAATTGTAGGCCATACAACTTTTGTTTGAAGATATTTTTCATAACTGTTATAGAAAAGAAGATTAACAAAAAAAACCTCTAAAAACAATTTAAAAAACAGAAAATGAAAATCCAACCAATAGCAGCTATAAAATATACGAAATTTTGGTGGATTTTGCGGTTCAGGGTTGAAGGAGAAGCTTTTAAGCAAATAATCAAAAAAATTGCCTACTAACAGATTTTGTAAATATACGGTACTTTTTGAGCCCTGGTTGATTGGCCTAAAAATGAATAATGAAATTAAATCATTTTTAAGTAATAAATTTTTACTTTCTGTCAAATAGTTTAACAATATCTGCAGAAGGTATTTTTTAGTGTGAAATCATTGCATATTTTCTAGCATACCCGACAGTGCTTAATTGAAAAATGGGAAAACTTCTACGAAAATAGGTCTTATTTGGCAGTTATTCCGAGAACTTTATATGCATTTTGTTATATCATTAGATGTTAAAATCAGTTTTAAAGCCGCAATTCCCGCGATTTAAAACAAAATGGTATTAGATGATCTACAGCAGATTTTGGACATTTGAGTTGGTTTAAATTAAATTGTTAACTTTGAATATACCTTGTTGAATGCGTAAGAACAGAGAAGAAGCGACGCAAATGTCATTATTTACAGAAATGTTTGTTAAAAGTTTCTGAAGTTATTATCAACTAATAGTACGCTTAAAAATACATCTTTCCTGAAATTGGTATTAAAGTATTTACTGGGTGTTAATTATTTGTAATTTGTAAATTGAAATTAAAATGTGTTATAATTGATTAAATTAAATTTAATATGTGGAAATAATTATTTGGTTTGTAAATAAGATAATCTTTATCTTAATTATCTTTATCTTTATCTTTATTATCTTAAATATTTTTTTATTTTTTTTTTTGAGCAGGAGGTAAAAGTTAAATTTACATTGCAAATTAATTCAATAATATAATAATAAAAATTAAGAATAAAATAGAGATGTCTAATAATGTAGTTTTGCCATTTTTGGGTTTAATTTTATAGAAATAACATTTATTGAATAAATAATGATTAAAACAATTTATAAGACAATATATTTGTGGTGCTTCACTGACTGCTTTAATGTGGCATTGAATTTGAATAAATATCATATTTTAACAATAAATTTGTATATAAAATTAATTTATAAAAATTATTTGTTTTTTGTATGGCTAGGCATATCTTAAACATGTTCAAAATATAATTGTTGAATAATAATTAACATTATTTTGCTTTTAAGCAGGATACGGTTCAAAATATATTTAGATTTTAAAAATATACTATCTTTTAGCTTTAATAATCCACTAATAATAGTTGTAAGACTAAATATAAGAAAATAGTAGGTCTCTTATCAACTTTATTATAACGTAGATTTTACATATCAATTTATCTTGTAGGATAGGAATTAACAACCCAGCGGGACAATTTTCTTATCAATTATTTAATTTCATTATTTAACATTCGAAATTTTACATCTTTTCTATCATTTTGCATTTTTACATTTACCATTCTTTTGATAACGTCCTTTAATTAACAATCTCTTTTTATTACAACCCTATATTTCTATTTCTTATTATAATTATACTTTGTGCTTTTTGTTTCTCGCCCGTTCATAATATTTGCTTTCCTTTCTAAAAGTTGTTTTTACATTCCTGTGCATGAACTTATTTTTTCTTGCTTTTCCATTTTTTGTAATTTTAATATGGTACACTTGCTCTAATTTATCTCCGTTTATATGCACGTTCTATTCTTCCACATCTTCAATTGTGATAACTCATAATTAGAGTACGGATAAATACTTTTTTGTCTAAAATAAGCGCTTATAATAAGCTTTAAAGATTTTAATAAAAGTTGCAAAAAATGACAAAAAACGCAGAAAAATATGTTGTTAATAAATTATATTATAAATTAAAATGCATTTCAAGTTTTTTAAAAACATTATTACATTACATAATATATTAATAAAAATTCAAAAGTTACTGAATAAGCGCGTTAATTCAAATACGTTTTTATACAAACATAAAAAATATGATATTGTTAAAAATAATGTATAAAACAAAATTAAATAATTAAATAATTTAAATATCTAACAAAAATAGATTTAAAAAAGCACAAAAAGCAATTAAAGCACAAAAAATACAATAAAGATTCACGCAAAACGTAAAAAACAGGAAATTTTGTTCTGCATTCAATATTTATAAATATCCAAATGCCATAAATCCTCACTATACTTATAATTTTGGTTTTGTTTATACTCAAACCATACATTTATTTCTTTGAGTACGTTAACTTTTTAATTTTAAGATATTCGGTATTCGGTAATTCGATTAAATTTCAATTTTCTCCCTTCTATGCTCACGCCCTTGTCTAATAATTAACAGTCCGTTACCATTTTTATTGACATATTGAGATATTGAACAAATTTAGTGATAATCAACAGCCATGGACCTTTTCTCCATTAACTTTATTCTTAGTTTGTATTTCATACATAAAACAAATATCGGTCTTTTATCATATAAATGTACTCTATTTACTTTGATTTTTATCAGTTTAATTGATTTCAGGAAAAAATTAAACGGTTTTATTAAATCTACACAAGACACACTTAAGCTTTTGTCTTTCTCTATAACTTTTCTTGTCCTTAACTTAACTAACTGAATCGTTTGGCTCCATCCTTTTGTTAAATCTAAATTCTTCTTCCGCTATATTTTATGATTCTTACAAAATTTTATTTATTACGGCCAAAAATGATCGTTACTGCTTCACTTACTAAACTAATTGTTCAACATTGGTTGCAGTTTTTTGTTCCTATATATAATATTTATTATGCACACAGGCTATAGATCACAAAAAAGTTAATAATTTTATTAATAGATCCTAAAATTAACCATTAATTATTAATTTAATGTTTATTGCTGATAATATTTGTGTAATCGAGTATCAAAAAAATAATTTTATTAGTCAATGAAGATTTTAGTGTACAGTAAAAAATGGTATTCACAACTTATTGTATTTTTACAACATCCAATTATCAATATTTATTATAATAAAGCTTTTCTTGAAAAGTAAACACACATTTTTTATTCACAGTTTATATAAAAGGTTTGTAAAGTTATGGTCTGAATAGACAGATATTTAAGAGTGCACATGAGTAAGGATACATTGGTCACTTCTACATGGTCATATTTGCATCGATTAAATGAAGAACATATTTATAAAAATACCCGAAAATAGCATTATTAGAAGATGTGTTTTTTTAGTAATGTGTTTTTTTTTCAATTTAGTTCTAGCATGTATATTGTTTTGCAAAAATTCTAAATAATTCATATGCTGTTAGAATATAAGAAATAATAAAAGTAATAAAATTTGCACATTATTATATTTTGTTTGATCAATTTACAGTGACTGAAAAAAAGTGTGCACCATATGGGAACCTATTTTATTATGCAATTCTCAGAAAATTGTATTATTTATAAAAGCTGTACATGTATCAATCAATATCCATTTAGCAAGGAACTGTACAAGGATATTTTCTTTGTTTTGTGAAAGTTGTTCATTAAAAGGGTAAAATTGAAGTTTTCACAATCCATTAAATATTATCAAATAATAAGAAAAATCATAAAAAAACTAAAACTTCACTGTATATTTTGTCAATTACAAGTTCTTGAATATTTTATACATAAAAATTTGAACTTTGAAGGAAAAAAATTATTAGAAAAATTGCAAAAAATGTGGTTTTGGGATTGTTTAATAAGACAAAACTAGCACACGACAAAAATGTTATTGAAATATTGTGTAATTTTAAAAATAACATACTTTCGAGATTTGTACATTGTGTGTTTTATTTGAAAAACGCAATTTCTTGATTAATTAGTTATAATTCACTTTTTATATGAAATACAATTTTCTGTGAATTGCATATATATTATAATAAAAAAAGTTTGCATATTTTTAGGCGGTATATATTGAAATAATTTTACAATTATTAATATATACAATTTTACTAATAAAAGGTATCAATTATTGAATTTCAACTTGTTTTCTTACTTAAGCTGTATAATTATACACAAATAATATTTCACTAGTCTTCAATAAATAACTCAAATAAATATGTTCATAATCCTAAATATCATAATTGCAAAATACTGTCTTATGTGAATCTACAAAGAAAATTAAGTTAATCTAAAACACTTATTTATTTTATTCCGCTTAAATTTTCACCTGCAATATTATAATAGCAACATACTGTTTATTCGACTATATAGTCCATACACTAAATTAATAGGTTCTGAATAAAACGGCAGTGAGCCGGGCGTATGGGTAGCTTTAATAAATTACGGATTTTGCAACATTCGCGAATCTGAATAGCATTTATATTTTGTCGTGGGTGAAGGGTGAGAGGGTTGGTAGCGGGTATATATATACAGTTTGGGGGCGGTCTGTGCACGGCTTCCTAGCGACCACCCACATCCAGCTAGCTGCTACTACAGACGTCGCTGATGCAATCCCACTCAAATTAATACTGAAACTTGCCCGAAAACTCAATATTTATGTGATTCTAGTACTTTGTAGGCGCTCGATAACCCTAAATGTTGGCTAATATTTAATAATTTGCAGAACGGTACTGATGAAATGGGAAATGTTTGTTCATTATAGTGTTCAATTACAGTCACTTTTATTAATTTTATTCAGTTTATTTTAAAAATCAAATTAATTTACAATAACAGATTACAAGCTAAATCATAGCTAGTTACAATCAAATAAAAATTTCCACGCGTGTTACAGGAAGTATTGAGAAAACCGAAAATAAATTAAATATATTTTTTTAGCATTTAACTAAAAATATTAAAATATCATGTCAAATTTATCATTTTTACCCTCGAAAACTTAGGAAATAATACTCTGACGCTATTTTAACTAATTTGTGATTAAATTAGTTTAAACAATTTCTATTTTGCATTTGAAACATTCAGTTTCAGCATGATCCGTAATTTATTATATATTCGGTCCTTTGCATTTATGTGAATAACGCGTAAAATATTAAAAAAATCTATAGAATAAAATTTTTATTCTATACAACTTTTATTTCAAAGATTCTTCAAAAATGCATATTTTTGAGATATTTGAAGTTTTTGGCTAAAAAACGCAAAAAATATATCATTGTAGTTTTAACATAGCTATGCATTAAGTTTCAAAATTAACGTAAAAATATTATGTAAATATTACCGAATAAAAACGCAAATTATATTTTTTAAAGTAAATTATATACAAATAAGTTTACGTAATAAAAACGTTGCAAAGTTTACATTTAAAACGTTAAATTTATTACGTTTCTTTTACGTGTAAACAGTAATGTAAATAATTCGTAAATTCTGCAGCGTTAAAATAATTAAAAATAATTTATTGTAAATTTTATAGTAAAATAAAATATACATAAATTATATAGTATTTTATTTACCTAATACTAAATATGTAGTGAGTATAATTTTAGTGTAAATGTAAAGCTTATTTTGAACAAGCTATAATTATCGAAAAGTAACAAAATTTGTTGTTATCAATTAACTTTCTAGTTACTTTATTTATTTAATTAATGTTGATCTACTATACTGATAATAAAAATTCTCGTTGTTTTATACTTGTTATTTTAAAATAAATATTTGTTTTCACATTAAATGTTTTTATTTTTATTCATACCCATTGCTTAATTAATGCACGTTGCACGTTAAGTACTATTGCAAAATTTAAAATAATAATAATAATAATAATAATAATAATAATAATAATGATAATAATAATAATAATAATAATAATAATGAAAAATTATTTTATTCAAAATTATCAAAAAACACTGAAATTTTAGATAATCCTGGAACACCAAAATCAGAATACATACAAAAAATTTTGGTCTAAACTATGATCAATGCAAATTACACATAATAATAATGCATCCTGGACTAACGAAATTAAACAACATGCACAATAAATAGAATACATGGATAATCAGACAATTGCCACTGGACACGTTACAAATACTATTAATAAGATTCATCATTGAAAGTCACCTGGTACAGACATGATACATAATTATTATTATAAACACTTTACATATACACACAAATATTTAGCAATACACTTAGAAAATGTTATGCAACACCCGGAAAAGATGCCGTTATTTCTCACACAGGAAATAACGTACCCCATTCCAAAAAACAATGACACATTAAACGCAAGTACAGACAATTACATGATTACCAACAGTATACAACAAATATTATGAGGAATATAAAATCATTGCTGAACAACAGAAGGGCTGTAGAATACAAACCAAAGGATGTAAAGAACAACTAATCTTAGTCGCAATATGCATGGAACTGGCTTGTCACTAGAAAAAGAACATGCATAATTGCGTTTATTAATTATAAGAAAGCATATGTTTCAGTTCCTCCAGATGGTTGATCCAAGTACTTAAACTTTATAAAATTAATACAAACATTAATAGATTTTTAGAACACTCCACGGGTACTTGGAATACAACATTGAAATTAAACATAAACTATCACAACATAACTACACAACCGATACACATAAAGCATAGTATATTTCAAGGTGACTCATTTTGTCACTTTGGTTTTGCCTTGCTTTAAACCCACAAACAAACATTTTAAACAACAAAATATGGTTTCGCAATTAAAGACAACAATACTACACAACACAAAATCACACATTTAATGTATATGGATGATATTAAATTATATGCATCCACGAGTGTAAAACTCGGTAAATTAATGAAAATTACACACAACTTCTCTCAAGATAAAAATGGAATTTTATTCGCTAAATGACGCGCACAAACTGTAATAAGTGCAAAATTGACAACACAAATTTATTATTTAAATAAAAATGTTGAAATTAAAAGTTTTAGACAGACACATGCAAACATCTTGGCTTTGAACAGTCTAAACATATACAACACAAATATATTAAAACAAAATTGATATTCGATTTTTGTAAACGGATAACAAATTTAAAGATAACTAAACCGACAGCAAAATAAGTTATCAACACATTTGCAATTCCATCGCTAACATACTCTTTTGGCATAATACGATGGACAAACACAGATTTACAATATTTACAAACCAAAATTAACACAACACTAACTAAACGTCAAAATCATAATCCAAAATCTGCAGTTCAAAAACTAACACTGCCACTTAAAGATGGTGGACGCAGTCTCATAAATATAATAAATCATAACAAACACTATTCATAAATTGCAAAACTATTTTTATACAAAACAAAAAACATCGGTAGTACACAACGCCGCTATATTAGCAGACAAAAACTACACACCCTTGGATCTCAACAACGTAAATAGATAAACAGAGTCGGACAACAAACAATCAACATAATGATAACTTGATTTGGAGGCAAAAAGGCTTAATCCTAACAAAGTTCATCAGACACATGTCGACAAAGTTCGCACGTCTGGCGAACAACTTCTGGATTATATTCTGAAACGGAAGGCTTTATGATTGCTATCCTGGATCATTTTATACACACTAGGAACTATTGAAAATATATAATATGAGACAGTACACTACACGACACAAAACCGGAAACAATACAACAAATCATTTCAGCTCGTTCACTTATCACACAAAGTGATTATAAGCACCGACACTATCAGGTTGGCAACATCATACATCAGAAACTAGCATACAAATATAAACTAATTAACATTACACAACCATATTACAAATACACACCAGACTTCATTTTAGAAAACGAGACACATAAAATATATAGGGACCGCGCAATTATCAATGACGGAACAAAACACCATAACATTTATAGATAAATTATACAAAATAACGTACTTAATTGACATTGCAGTTCCCAATACCCATAACTTACAAAACACACATACAGAAAAAATGACAAAATACACAGAACTTGCAATTGAAGTAAGAGGCCTGTGGAGGATGGACAAAGTAGTTATTGTACCGATAGTTATATCTACCATAGATCTAATACCAAAAAAGTTGCATGACTATTTAAAAACTTTAGAACTACCACAGTACACATACATTGAGTTGCAGAAAGCAGTTTTAATCAACACGTGTCGGATTGTGAGAGAATTTTTTAATGAAGACGCCATGTAACATCCAACAACATAAATACAAATATAATCACAACACATACAAAACACAACAATATTAATTACATTTCTTGTTTATACCGAATTGTAATGTCTCCAGTAAAAACTGTGTATATT
The DNA here is from genome assembly GCA_030264575.1 of Tachinus sp. AB-2021. Lineage (NCBI taxonomy): Eukaryota > Metazoa > Arthropoda > Insecta > Coleoptera > Staphylinidae > Tachinus > Tachinus sp. AB-2021. The sequence goes on along the minus strand of JARJEC010054336.1, from coordinate 868 downwards.
TGTAATGTAAAGAATAATAACAAAATATAAACATTTATTTGAATTGTAAAGGGGCATTATGATAAAACTGATATTTGTTAAATTTAACAAAAATTAATTATCTTATGTTGCGTCATAAATTTATTAGTTTATAGTAAATTGTAAAATAAGTAGATAATTAATGAAAATTATCTTCATCTCTAAATATAAATTTTGCGCAAAATTTGCGCAAATTATCCGTAAATTTTTGCATAAAAGTTGCATAGTTCACGAAAATAAAACATAACAGTGTTATGTGGGTAGACTATTAACTACTAACAAAAACAATATACAAAATAAATAAATAAAAAATAAAGTGAAAACAGATTTAGTATTATATAAAATAGTTAAATTTTATTTATTATTATTTTGTTGAAACAAATAGTTTATAATTGCCTAACTTGTACTTGTTAGGTTATCTTGTGACATAGTATTTTTGATTAGATATTAGATAATATCAACTAACTAGTGAAATTTGTTTATATAACTAAATTTGTGTTTATCTGCTGCTGTACAATTTCAATAATGTCTGTGATTGTTGTATTACATTTCCAACTTGACAGTTTTGCACATTTTAAATACTTACTATGAAAAAATTGTTTAAATTTCTGCATTTCATTTGATTACATTTTTATGAAATACGCGAATGTGTAATTATACACATATTTTTATACGAGTCTTATATTGTTATCTGATTTTAGCTGCACTCAGTAATCGAATAAAGTTATATCAATTCTTCTTCTTCTTCTTCAGCCATTTTTTGTCCACTTCTGAACGTAGGCCTCCCCCATCTTCCGCCAGTTTTCTCGATCTTTTGCAACTAAGTACCACTTTGATCCTGCGATTTCTC
>JARJEC010054185.1:0-19959 GCA_030264575.1 Tachinus sp. AB-2021 | reverse complement strand
TTGTCGGAAACTATAGCTATTATTTGGTAGTAGTTGATCTTTTTCAACTATGTAATTTAGTCGTTTATTTATGATTCGATTCGATTTTCTATTTTTATAATGCATGGTAAGAGCGCGATTAGTCTATAAGATGTGAGTTTATCATCTGGTTTGTTCTTCTTTTTGATTGGAATTATGTTGCATGTTTTCATTTGTACTGTTACGGTTCTATTTCCCCACTAATGATTAAATATGCGTAGTAGCATGTTTTTGGCGTGGTTGGGGGAGGTATTTGATCATTTGGTAGTTTATTTTGTCAATTCCGTGTGAGGTTTTTCCTTTAGTTTTTATGTAATTTTCTAGTTATCTTATGTTTCTTGATTCTTCTAGTGGATGTCAATGTCTATATCGTTTTGTGATGTATAATGATGATATATGGTGTTATTTGTTTAAGGAATGTTTCTGCTAACCAAGTGTCGTTTTTGATTTTGTCTTGCATTTTAGTTATTCCATGAAATGATTTTATTACTCTCCATGTTTTTTATGTCAAGTTTTGGATCGAGTTGCTCGCAGAAATTATGCCAGCTGCCTTGTTTGGCTTTATTTATAGTTTTTTTTTGCAATGATGCAAGCTGTTTTGTATTCTTCGTAGTTTTCTGCGGTATATGATGATATAAATTTATTTAGGGCTAAGCCTCGTTTGGCGATGGCCATATAACATTCAGTTGTCCGCTATTGTTTGCTTGTGTGGTTTTTGATTGTTGTCGGTTTTGTTTTCGGTTTGGGTATATTTGTATTTGCCGATTTTTGTATGATCTCTTCTAGTTTTTCGTTGCTTTTTGTGTTTTCGGGTAGATTATGTATCTATGCTTCTATATATTTATTGTATTAAACAATACAATAAATATATAGTTTCTTATCAAGGTTATTAAATTCGTCTGTTCTATTTTGACTTGTACTTTTGATATTATTGGATAGTGCTCGCTTCCAATTGGATCTTTAATTACTTGCCAGTCGATGTAGGGTGTTAGTGTGTTTGACGTTAATGTCAAATCCACGCACGATTTGTATCCAGTTTAGTTCATTCTTGTTATGCTTCCGTCGTTAATAACAATTAGGTCTAGGTCTTTTAGTAGTTCATCGAATTATTTGCCTTTTTTGCAGTTTTTATTTTCTCAACACATTGTCTTGTGAGCATTGAGATCGCCGATTATGATTATATGTTCTGTATTTTGTTTCGTTGTTAGTTTGCTGAGTGTATTTTTATCTATCATTGAGTTTGGTGGTATGTATATGTTCGACAAGGTAATGTTCTTATTAATGATTATGCTTTAGCATTGAATGCTATTTATATGTTTAGTGTATTGGCTTTGTGTAATATTATTGTGGATTATTAATGCTATACCCCCGTATTCGACTTGTCTATCGTCTCGGTATATATTATAGTTTTTAAGTTTATTGCTGGTTTCAGCCAAGATTCAGATATTGCTGTTAAATGGATGTCGTTTTGTTGTATGTAGTCTTGGTTGTAGTTTGGCCCATTTTTTGTAGACTGTGGGCGTTCCACTGTAGAATGTTTAATATGTGTGTTAGACATTTTTCTGATTTGGTATTGGTAATGGTGAAAGGAAGTTTAGTTGTGTTCAATTGTAAAAGTACTATTTTGATTTCAGATTGGAATGCAGTGTTTAGATTTAGATAGTTCTTTTTGAATCGCATTAGTTGTTCTATGGGTGTTATTTGTGTTATTATTTGGTTCGGTGTTTGTCGTTTGGTATTTTGTAGTTACTTTATTAGCATATGTTTGATTACGGGGAATTTCGGGTACCGTTAAAGCGTTGTTCTGTGTTCTGTGTTTTTGTATGATTTGATGTTTTTGTTGTTTCTATATTGGAGATATTCTATTTTTTGCGCTGTGATTTTCTTGACAGTTGTTGCAATGGTACGCATTTGAAGGACATTCAGATATCGTATGAACTCCGCCACATTTATTACATTTTATTGTGGTAGCACGCTATTGTTTTTTATATGTCCAAATTGTGGCAGATTTCGCATTGTAGTAGTCTTTCGATGTAGGTGTGCGCTTTATACCGGATTTTATCCATATATAAATCCGTGCGCGTAGTGTCTAATTCAATGGTAACTTGTAGAGTATTTAATTGAATTTTTCTGCCTGTCCTTGTATATTTGCTATTTTTTGGTAGCTAAAATGGCGAGTAATTATTTTATTATTATTTCCTCGTCCCGTTTTTATTATGGTTTCAATTTCTGTTTCATTGTCGATATGTATAATAAACTTTTCTTGATTTTTTTTGCGCGGGTATGAAAGAGTGATACTTAAATTTATTTATTTCTGTGTTTTTGTCAATATATTTGCGTTTGTTATTGTATCGCAATATGCGCGTATTCTGCTTGGTCCGGAAATTTTCAGTTCGGTAATTTCGCGGCCTTTCTCAAATAATAGTTTCACTGTTTTCGAGGGTGTGCCGTTTTTGGTGTTCGTTTGCGTTATAAACAACTATGGTTCGAGGTGATTATTTTTGTTCTATCCTATTGTAATACTACGTCCATTGCATTTGTTTGTGCAGAGGAGCTGGATGATGCGGCGGGATTGTGCGGGTGATCGGAGGAGTAAGGTATCGTATGTTTGTGTATAGTGTTACTTGCGTGATCAATTTGTTGTGTCGGCGGGCTGCCCCGTGTTGCGGATTCGCTTTCGCTTTTCGATTTTGTGGGTTTTTCTGTGAATTTGGTTTGTGATGCTTTTTTGGTCGTTTGGCTTGTCGGCTCATACTGCCAGGTTTGGGTCTCGACAGCCATTTGGCACGTCTTGGTTTTGTAATTTTGTTGGTAACCATAAGGTTGATTTATTAACAGGCAAAGGTATGTCACACGTCCTTGCTGTTTCGCTGTCAACACTGGACTAGATCTTTCTTCTTAAAGTTATAAAAAAAAATTCTTGATTTTATGGTCGCATTATTTAATCCCTTACAATGTAAGCCAATTTCTGTCACACGCCCTTGCTGTTTCGCTGTCAACACTGGATTAAATCTTTTTTCTTAAAGTTATCCAAACAAAAATCTTGATTTTATGATCGCATTATTCCCTTACGATGTAAACTAATTGGAATTATAAATATATGAAAATATTTCAAGTTACACACATTTCTAAAAAGTAAACTTAACTGTCATTAAACTTTAGCCAACCCCATTCTTCATTAAAATTTTCAAAAATAAATTTCTTAATGATCGCCAAATATTCAATGTGTAAGATTAATTTATTTTTTGTCTTCAATTAACAATTATTATTTTATTGTCTCACATAACGGTTGACAACATAAGACATATAGGCCCTGCATTATTGATAAAAATTCTAATCAACAAAACTAATAAATTCAAACGGGAAATATTTATTCTACGTCCTTCAATAGATAGAGTAAAAACTAATAAACTAATAAACACCGATCATTTACTCTAACGGAAAAATGCCTAAAAATTATAAAAAATACACGTTCTTCGACAAAAAAAGTGGTAGAAGATTTTTTTTGTTGATAAAACGAAAAATGTACTATGTAGATTGTTGGCATACATAAACATTTCTAACCTAAGAAATTCACAAGAAATTGTATCCGAAGTAATTGTGCTAAAAAATTATTGGTGGATGATGGGGGCGATTTAACTTCCTTAAAACATTATGTCGGCCATCTAATTGGTTTGAGGGATACATAGAAAATAGATACTGCTCGTAAAATTCTTGATCATGGAGAAACAGCAAGTCTCTTGTACTGATTTAGAATTACCGCACTTATTAATATAACAATATACTTAAATAGTTCAAGTTAGAATCTAGAGTGACTTATGACTGAAGAATTGCTGAATTCTGTGATAGGGATACATAGTTTAACTTAACTTATTATATTTTAAAACCGTACCAATTGTACGTTTAATATTAACAGCAACTAGTTAAATTATTGCTATTTTTTTTTACAAAAGTTAGGCCCGGTCAGCACTTGGATGGGTGATTGTATAGCTTCGCCCACTGGAACCATTAGCCATTTGGAAACAATTAATAGCGCTCTAGATATTGGATACAAATTTCGTAACAAGCCTTAACTCATCACACACATAAACATGGCTGAAGGACCTCGAAGTCAATGGGTTAAAACTTAAAACCAACAAATACAAATATTACCTCTACTACATATCTAAAAATACAGAATAAAACAAGTTTGTCACAACCAAAAGTGTTCATTTTATAGCAGAGTTATCAAAAATACAGTTTGTAAAGAATTGGCATTTTATTTTTTGCACAAGACGAGTTTTGAAACTGACGTTCTCAAGTAGAATCTTCCGAATCTATGTAAAAATATAATATTTAGTTTATATATAATATTTAATTTGAAGTAATTTTTATTTAAAGAATAAATTGATTAGTACTTTTAAATATATCTGTATTTCTAAAACAAATAATTTTTGGCCGATATAACTATTTTATAGTTTAACATTTAAATTGACCTATATATTATGTAAATTGAAACAAAAATTACGGATAATTTTTTTCTTACCAGCAAAGCATTTAATTACATATATGATGCGAATGCAGTTACAATTCATTCTTTGTTTTATTTAAAAATATGCAATATTACATAAATGTTATTTTATATTTATTAATTTTGGTTAATGCAGAAAGTAACATATTGCTCAATTTAAATCATATAATGTTTGGATCATAAATTTGTACTTTTTCTTCTATGCAACATTCGTGTTGCTTCATTTTATAAATGATTAATATCAATAAAATTTTATTAAGTTATTTTATTCGCGAGGAAAATAATCTCGGCCCGGGGTAATTGCGAGAACGGTGAGAACTGGTGAGAACATCTCGCCTTACGCTGTCCGAATTAAGTGACAAAATAAAGGAGCTTAAAGCCAATCCACCGTAAAACCGCTGGAGTAATGGACTGCATCGGAACCGGAGTCATGTTTCTTATTGGTCAGACAATTTAAGATAACCAACGATCATCATCGTTAACGTGCATGCATAATTAATTCTTTGCTTGGCTAATAAAATTATAATTTTAAATTATTATCATCGATGGCATCATTTTATGTGGGATTTCTTTAAATATTCCGTTTATTGTTCGATTATTTTAATTGTTAGGAAATTCAAACTTTTTAATGAAATAATAAAACAAAATATGTAAAAATTGGTCTATATTTGTAAATTTTCTTTACTTCATCAGGACATTATTACATTTGATAATTAGGTCATATCAGGCTACATAAAGTAAATAACATTTAAATATAGAACAATTTATACATATTAAACACAATTTTATTTTTATTATGATATTATAAAAAACACTTACATACACTTTAAGTTTAAACAATTAATTGATTTAATAAGTTTAAAATCACACATCAAATTTTAGTTAGACTTTTTCAAGTTTGGTGTTTCCTGCATAACCGTTATTTTCTAAAAAAAACATATGAAGACACAATGTTACAATGTCATTAATCTTCCACTACAGATATAATAATAATTAAGTCGCAAAAAATATCATAACAACTAATAAAGATTAATTGCTGGCGTTTCACAAATTAATTAAGAAACAACTCAATAATCTCCTCCGCAAATCTGGATCAATTAATCAATCACTCTTTGGATCTAACATAAAAAAGATTATAAACTGAAAGGGTTTTTTTAAATGACCGTACTTTATGGTTGCATTAATGCAAATGAAAATCTTGACCCAATTAAGGGTTGGTAATTAAGGGTCGCAGTGGGTGGGCAAGTAAAGGCACGCCTCGAAAGAAAAAAAATCGTACCCGGTGAATGATTGATGGGAAAAATCAGTCATTACCTCCGATCGACTTGCCAAATCGGCTTCCGAATCATTAGACCTGATTGCGTCTCCGATTTATTAAATTTTATTTTACTATCGTGGAATATTTTTTCAAACCTTGGGCGTTTCCAACCTTTAAATGTAACCATAAAAATAAATCATCATTTCTGGAATGTTGCGCAATGAATTTATGCAATGATTGTGGGGGGCCTGGATTTATTTGCTTTAATTAAAAACCACTTAAGTTATAAAATAACTCTGTAGCACCATTTATGCTAATTGCTATTTACATTTCTTTGAAAATAAAATAAACTCATGCATAATACATTTAAGGGTTGATTCTGATTGTTACCCTTTTTTAAAATATTTTTCAGATATAATTATATTAAATGCATGTTAGAAATGTCTAATGTGTGATGTCTTAAGTTGAGGGTTTGTACATTGAGGTGGTGAAATTAACAGTTTACATTGATGTTAATTGCCGGCTTCATTATTAGGGTTGATGGAAATTATACGCAATGATTGTTAACTTCTTAATGCATATAATTGCACACTGCTTCCATTGTTGGATTGTAAAATAACGTGTGCAAACACGCACGCATTTTCCCAAAACTTTCTTTCATATCTATAATAATAATTTATGCAAATAAGAGTTGCACAAAAATGACCTTAGAAGATACAATCGAGCCCTTGATGTGTAATATTATCCGTGACAAATTAAATATGCATCAGTCTATTGTGTTTTTAAAGAATGGCCGAGGGATCTCACCCCCATTGTGTGCAAGGTGATAAAAGGGTAAAAATAAAATTAAAAATTTCGCGCAATTTTTTTTGGCCCACACGCAAGAAATTGGTGATAAATAAATTTTCTTGCAAGAAAAATTGTTCGTGACAAATTAGTAGAAAATGCACACGAGGTGCAATTATTTTAAAAATGCTCTAGGGCCGGCTAACGCAAAGTGGTTTTAGCTCCCACAATTTCTTGTCAAAAATATGCTAAATATATTTTTACGGCCGCATTCCTCGCATTGCCAACGATTAATGTTGAAAAGTGAATGTTAATTGTCGCAATTTCAGTTTAATTGTACATGCATGCGGCTGATTATAGACAATACGTATGCTGGATGGATTGCGAGTGAAATTTCCATGTGCATCGCTATTTTATTGTTGCATTTCATTTCTGCTAACGCAGCTACATTTTGTTAATTAATTGAAAGGAAAAGTTTTGCGGATGGGAAATGTTAACACTCAATTATTCATTGCACAGTCCAGCGGAAGAAGGTGCTTATGTAATAATTGCTTTACATTCCGGTGATTATTTTTTTAATCTACGCAAATTTTATTTATTTTCATTCAAATTTGAATTGAGAAACATTTAATTGTTTGTATATTAAATATTGACGTCCTTCCACTATAATCTTCATATAGAACATGAAAGAAGAAAACAGTTAGTTTTTTTAAAGCCAGCCGACAAGATAATATTTTATATGAAGATTTAATTATTTGATTTATCTATATATATATATATATATATATTTTTTTTTTAACATTTTTTTCTTTTAATTAATATTTTTGGAAATTAAATTTGATATAATACTCCTATTAGCATTGGTCAAATTGTTAATTTTTATTTAAAATGACTTATTATTAATTTAAGAATTACTTAAAAATGTACAGTTTTCTCTATTTTTGCTACATAAACAGTTATAATTGATTAGTTTTATTATAAAATATCTTTATTTGTCAATAAAATACAATACATACAAATTAGTAAATGTGACAAATTTGTCAGGTTAAAAATACAATATAAAATACATTAAACATATACAAAAGGTAAAATATACAAACATTCAAAATATTTTTTCAAAGTATAAAATGCACTATCAATTGACAAATTTTTAGTAGAAGGTAATTTGTTTGTAAGAGTCATCAATTTTTATTCAAAATATCTTATTAATTTAAAATATTTCAAATATACAGTGTGACAACCGGCGTTGTAAGACTTTAGCAAATTGTTATTTTCAAAGTTGCAATGCCGGTTAAATTAACAAATTTGAGCAGAATTTCAAGTAGAACTTGGTGCTAATTTTAAATTTGACACTGATCTTAAAATTTTTTAATTACATATTAAAAAAACTAAAATTGTTTGATTTTGGAACTAACATAACTTTCCAACTCCCTGTATTAGAACAAAGATAAGAATACATTTTGTAAATCCTTTTAAAAAATGTAGTAAAATTAAATATATCGCAGTACTGTGAATTTGTTATAACCCAAAAAGTTGAAATTGTTGATTTCTGAATTACAACTGACTATTCTGAATTACATATTATGTTTTCTGAATGGCAACTGACTATTCTCAATCACATTTTACGCTTTATGAATTACAATTTTTCAGATTAATCTGAATTACATATCATGCTTTCTGAATTTCATTTAACTAATCTGAATTACATTTGATATTTTCAGAATTTCAATTGATGGTTTCTGAATTACACTTGGAAAAAGTGTAAAATTAGATAGCTACAGAAATGTAGTTTTAACTGGTAAATCGACATATCTCAGCAACAAAAAATTGCCGCAAAGTAACGGTTTTTAAAAGTCTAACCAATAAGAAATGAATGAAATGCTAAATTTATAAACGCACTTTGCAAATAATTTTGAGATATGTCATTAATATGGAGAGACAAATCCAGCTTGCATTTTTTGGACATTTACATATTTTTGGATATTTTCTAAGCAAAATAATTTTTGAGATATTTGCATTTTATTATTCATTGCTAGGCGACTCTATAGTCGAGTCTATAAGTTATAAACCTGACACAGTAAGACCTTCTAATAAATTTTTTTGTAATAAAAATAATGTTTTATTCAGATTCAACTTATCAAAGTAACCAGTCGAAGATATCACATTATTTTGGTTGTACAAATTTAATCAGTATCAAAGTTTGGCCGCATCTAAAATTATGTTCAAAGAAGTGTATTTATGTTATTTATCATCTACTTACAGAAATTATTCATTTATATGCTTTTGTATAATAAATACGACATGTTTCACGATAAGTCATGTATTTACAATAAAACAACAATAAAATGTGTATATCTGGAAAACGAGTCGAGATGATAGCAAGATAAACAAGGTAAACCTTTTCTAGTTAGGAAAATGTCATAAACAAAAAAATACAGAATAAAGTTATACAATTACGTGTGTCTAACTAGCACTCTCTATAAGGAATTGAAAAATAACTATCAAAATCGCATTTCTCGTTCTAAGGGTACATTTTGCTAATACGTTTAGCCGTTTTCAAATTACTTCATATTTTCTCAAATAAAATGAGTATTTTTAGTATAAAAGGTTGAACTTTCTATCTCAACTCGTTTTTGAGATATATTTCTATTTTGTTATTCTTTGCTAAGCATAAAGTCGACATGTTAAGTTATAAACCCGACACGGTTAGACATAATAAATTGTTTGTGATAAAAATAATTATTTTTGATTCACTCAATCATAGCAAATTTTTCGGTTTTCCAAACCTCAGTAGTATCAAAGTTCAACGTTACCTATAATTATGTAAATTTTATAACACTACAGCAATAAAATGCATATATCATAATAAAAAGATACAAGGTATATTTGGCCTTTCATATCTATGCAACTAGCGCACTCTATGAGTAATAGGAAAATAACTATCAAATCATATTTCTTGTCCTCAAAACTACGTGAATAGGTTCAGCCGTTTTCAAAATATTACATATTTTTCAAACATTGAACTACTCGTTTAGGATACCCCGTATATCCCAAACGAGTAATATAATTTTATTATTTTTTAACTAAAACGGAATATTTTAACGTAAACTATCTCCAGTTACTCTTTGACTTTGTTTTTTATTAACATAATGAAAACTTTACTTATTTTTGTTCAAAATGTTTTATTTTCAATTTATAAATGTCGCAAAACTCTCATAAATTTAAATGTATTTTTGTAAAATTTTTTAGTCTAAATATAAATTGCTAATTTTAATTTAAAATATCTTAATAATAAAATGAGAACCCCCATTTTTTATTGCAGATTTAGATTCTACGGGATTTTGTTTTTTGGACAATAACTATCTATCGCGCAAAGAAAACTATTTGATACAAAATGAATGTATTTTTTCCGTAGAATCCGTATCTGCAATAAAAAATAAGGATTCCTATTTAAGATTTCAAAGTTGCCCCCAAATCACCGCAGGGGTCGATTTTTATATTATTGGATGACCTTCCATGTGAACAAATTTTATTCAAAACTTTATTTTGATTCCATGCGTAGCTTTTGTTATATTTTAATTTAAATTTTTATTTCAAAATGTTTTAAAAATATATTAAAATATACAGAAACTTGCAACACCAATCATTAGCCTAGTTTTTTTAAATACAATAAAATACAATAAATAATCATTTTAAATACAATAAAATACAATAAAATGTTCACAAACATTTTGGACCGAATTCGGTGCAATTCAAAAAGTAAATAGGTTTAAATATTTAGGTTGTATTGTGACTACGAATAATATTGAGAATGTACATATAAATGAACTAGCACGAAAGGTAAAAAAGTAGTAGGGCAGGTATGGAGCATAGGAGAAGGAATGCCTGAAAGTATAAAAATTAAAAGTAGGTATTTAGTTTGACAGTTTAATAAGGAGTGTGATGTTGTGTAGAGCGGAAGTTTGGTGATGGATGGAACAAGGAAAACAAAGTATTGAAGATGGGTTAAATAAAGAAGAGAACACTATAGTAGAAGAGAATATAAGTGTAGAAGCAGAGAGATTGAGAACAAGTGGATCTTGAGTATGGAACAAAACTGTAGAAAGAGATAGAGATGCACAACGATAAGAATGAAATACTTGAATGAATGAGTCTAGATACAATGGTAGTAGTAGAGTAGTAGCGCAATTATAAAGGACGGCATGCTACTATTAAATCTAGAAAGATCTAATTTTATTAAAGAAACAAATGAAAGGTTCATATGAAAGAATGAGGAAAAAGACACACAATTTTGAATGAATAAAGAAATGTAGAATGTGCAAAGAGAACATGAAAACCCTTGAACGTATGTTAACTCAATGTAACAAAATAAGAGTTTAAAGGGGGAAAAATTCTAAAAAGTGATAGACGCAAAATAGAATGCATGAAGAAAGAAGTTTTAAAAAGAAGAAAAGATTAAGAAAAACTGTAATACATTAATATACATTATATTATTTTTAGTTCATTTCTAAAAAAATGTTATTATTTAATTTCAAATCCAAAAATCTATGCATAATTTTTTCATATTTCTTTCTATAAATTTTGCATGAAAAATAAGATTATTTTAAAGTGCTTTGACAGTGAGATTTTCCCGATTATAGCATGAATAGCAAAATAGAAGTTTTTAGAATAGTGCTCTCGCTGTGAACATACTAAAACATCACACTTTTACTCAGCAATAGGTGTTTTATTTACCGATGTGATGTTAGCAATAAAAACTGAAAACGGTATGGCCGTTTTCTGTTTTTATTGCTAAATCTAAAACGGCACATAACTTTCTTAGGAATAAACGTGGAAAAACAAAACTAGTACCATTGGAAAGGAAATGAAATTGCAGAAAAATGTATGTACTCATTTTTTTAAAAATTAATTACGCACTACTTAAAAATAATTAACTAAATTAATTAAAATAATTTAAAGAATGTTAAAAAATAAAAAAAAGTAGGAATAGATAAAACTTGTGTAGCTGAACAAAAATTTTTTTCGGATCGGCAAAACTTTGTCGTAACAAACATTGAAAAAAAAGATAATTAATTTATATGTATTATATCAGTTGGTGTAAAATATACAAAAATAAAACATAAGTCAAAAGCTACTCAAAAATTAAAATTGTTTGATATACAACTCGACCCAATTGAATGAATTATGAACTAATTAATATAAATTGATTAAGATTTATGAAAAAAAAAAAAACGATTAAAATAACATTAGACAAAATTCATTAACCCTTCAAAATTTATTAAAGAAAAAAATCCGAACGCGTATATATTAAAAATTATGGCAATTTTTTTATGGATTCATTGAAGAAGAGGTCCAGGTATCCATAAAGTAGTGAACACATGTCTGGAACCATCTTTAGCATAAAACAAGGTATAACCGGCAAAAATACATGTTACATAAAATATAAACGTTTAATTATAACACATTCATACATAATTTTTCATAAAGTTGTATTGCTAGATTAAAGTATTTGCAGCGGATGACACCTAGGTATATAGATAGAAGTAAACACATATCCTGGATCATCTTCAGCAGGAAAAGAGGCGCGACCGGCAAAAATAAAAGTTACATAAAATCAAACGTTCAATTATAACGCATTCATACATAATTTATCGTAAATTTCTATAGCTAGATTAAAGTATTGACAGCGGATGACATCCAGGTATATATAAATATTAGTAAGCACATACCCTGGACCATCTTCAGTAGGAAACGGAGCGCGGTTGGCAAAAATAATGTTGCATAAAATAAAAACGTTCAATTATAATGCATTCATAAATAATTTCTCATAAATTTCTATTGGTCGATTATATCCGACAAGTGGCTTGTCAATAAACATAATTATTGTCCAACGCTGATTAACACTAAAAGAACATACCTCAATCCAACAAACCAAACAAGTTCACTTGTAACATTATTATCAGAAAATAATGAAATAAATAATGGAGTAAATTATTAAAAACGCAACTTTAATAAATATTCTTATTGTACGCTTAACAAATTTCACTTTAATTGTGTGCTTTTTTACACAATAATTTATAATTCAAAGCAGATCTCTATATCTTTTATCAGAAATATTTAAAGTATACAGACTGTCTTATAAATGTCGCTACCTATTTATCAGATATGCGTATATTATAATATTTGACCAATTTTTGTACAAATTTCTTTAGGGTGCAGTATGCACAGATAAAAAATTACCAGCTAAAATATTTTAATATGCGCAAAATTATGTTTGGTTAAGTCAAATTTTCACGTCTGGAATCCGCCGGAGGGTATCGTTTACGCAGCAAACCCTACACCGATCGAATGCAAAAAAAAGGGAAGAAGCATCTACAACCATTAATTATTTACTTAGCTGATTACGGCCCTAATTACCCAATTGCAATAGCGTGCGACTATTGTTTTTCAGGAACCGTGGTACTCGGGGCGAGAAGAATCAACCATGTGCCAAAGCCCCCGCAGTATAAGCATCATTATATAATTTCACCGGAAACTTTAATTCTTATCGGGCCATTTATAAAAATTATTTTTTAATTTCACCAATGATTGCTTACCCCTGCGGACAACAAGGGCTAACAATCATTTCGAGAAAGGGTTGCGGAATTTCATTAATGTCATCTTAGGGGACGGGTCACGGCCGATTTATATTCCGGTTAATTGAATACCCTGACAATAGCTACAGTTATAATGATGCGTCTCTTTCGTAATGCAGTAGTATTTTAAATCAATTTCATTCACTCAAATCTTGTTTGTTTGGTTAAATAGTTATATAATGATCAGATAAAAATGACCTTGCTTGCTATTGTTTTTGGGGACTTTTACTCCACCGGAATTTCAGTTCTCTTTCAAGTTCGAACTAGATATTAAATTAGGTCTAATGATTTGCGCAAGAATTGTAATTATTGCTAAACTGGGACAGTATTTAAATCAGAATATAACTTGAAAATTTTACCTGTAGAGCAGTAGATGCGCTCACGCGACTCAATTTAATTATCTAATTCGATCTAGCGCGTAAGCATCCGTATCATCATTACATCTCATTATAGAAATCATGACCTACCTAAAACAGAAACCCACTGGTGATGGCCCAATAATATCGGCGTTTCATCAAGTGGGACCCTCCGCGAAGGACAGCGTTGTAATCTGAGGACTCGATCGAGCATTAAAAATTCACATCGCTGCCCCTGCAACTATGAGACAAAACTGACAGGATGCGATATTTTCGATGAAAATTATTATATTACAGGAATATTATTAACCCCTGGATATAAAAAATATACACATATTCTCTAACCAAAACGGATGACTGCACACAAAATTAAATTGTTATTGTTTGTCTATTATTTTCGCTAAATTGGGGACCAAATTGATTCGATAATTGATCAATCCGGAGGCCCTAATTTAGAGCGGCATTTTAATTGATTAACCAGATGGGCGTTCTTTTTTTATCCTAAAATCAAAATATTTATTTTAACACTGAATTGGGACGTTTAAAAGTAATAAAATAAATTTAAAAAATATTTAGATGTTTTTTAAAACTAAGCTTGAAGAAATTTTGAACATTTTGTATTCAAATAAAAGGGGATATTAAAATATTTAAAACATAGTTAAATATTTTGCTTATTGCTTGATTGCTTATATACGCATTAATTTCTAAAAAGTTTTATTGAAAAAAAAGACAAAGATAAAAAAACTATTTTTTCCCAGAAATTGTATTTAATATAATATGTAATAATACGCATTTTTAAAATATTTTGATGTTCAAAATTGGGCATCTTGAATAAAAATTAATCATTTAAGCAATATTACCTAATTCTTATGTAAAAATGAATGTCCTACAAATTTTATTTGAAAGAAAGAAATGTATTGCTTTGAAGAATTTACGAGAAAATTATATCTAATTTAAATTTATTAGACATTAATACATTTTAAACAAAAATTAGTAAAAAAAAAAAGTCCATGCCAAAGATTGTTTTTATATAAAATTTCATTTACAAGTTTTATTTATTAAAAAAGTTACTTTGATTCTTAAAATAAATATTTAAAGAAAATTGTATTTAACCCAGATACAGTACTGTAGCTTTAATCCTTTAGATACATTTGCAGTCGTATGCGTACGTTTTATTGAAATTAATTAAAACTTGATTAATCTACTTATTTTTGATTTTCTGAAACATAATTGGGTTCAGAATAGTTAGATAAAATCTATTGATTTTACATACTGTAATACAGTATGATGTTGATATATGGTATAGTAACTATACATCAAGAAATTAAACATGTTCTATAAGCAAATAAACCTTCAAATAAATCTGAAGTATTAAATAAATATTTAGTTTCCTTTGAAACAATTTAGTAGAAAATAATGAGTTTTTTGCATTTAAAAAAACATTTTCTAAAAAGATATTTTTTTAAAGCTCTTCAATAAAATCTTATTGAAAATTGATTTATTTTTTACAGTTGACCAATAAACATACAATTAAAAAAAAACGTATTTATGAAAAAAAAAAAGAATTTGTTTCAAACAAAAATTAAAATTATTTTTTGCATAAAGAAATTGGAAAAGACATTATTTAGATAATAAAAGAAGTTCAATAAAAAAATTGTGGCAACCATTCTTGAATTTTTTGCAATATTTGAATTAAAAAATCATTGATTATTAAAATATTTCCGAAAATAATAAAAATATAAATTCATAAATTCATAAATTTAATCATATAATATTAATAAATTTTATAATACATTAATTAAATTAAATGAATTAATTAATATGATTATTTTTATTAAATTAAAAAGTATCGCATACAGTTTAATAACATGTTGAGTGTTTAATGATAATATTAAAATGCATGAAATAGGTTATTTCTCAAAAATGCTTGTATTTTGCACACTCACAATTCAATAGTTTCTTGTGAAAAGCATTGTGTTTTAATAATCGCCCCCACACCTCGAGCGATTAAGTTCTCACTGGCAATTAACAACCGTTTAGTCAATTTTTATTCTTCTTTTTGCAGAGTCACTTGACAACAAACACTCGATTAAGTCACATCAATGGGATCAAATGATGGATTCATTATATAATATGAGAAGGACTAACTTTTTTTTAATTGCTTCCCTCTTGTATCTGTGCGCGCATAAAAAATGCTATCGGAAAAAATAATAATATCCTGTGACATTGATGTATTGTTATTTTTTGTATTTTCGAAAAGGGTGATGGAATTTTTGAAACAATTCCTCGCAGATATTGCGACACGCCCAGGGCAGATAGAGCGTCGCCAGAGTTTGTTTTGTTAAACAACCCTTGTCGCTGTGTTCGTAGATAATTGGGAGGTAAGTCACACCCTTGGTGTCATCAACTCAGGTACAATAAACTGCCACCGTAATTGTGCAAAAATATGTGGAGCGAAAATTTCAAGGAAAATCAAACTTGAAGGGTGCGAAGTGAAATTCTATATTTAGCACCTCCAAACCTAACAAAATTTGACATTTCAACATTTCACTTTAAATATGAAATTAAGCTAATGAAAATAATTAATATGCTGTGAAGTGCAAATTATATAAATTCGTGGAACTAAAGTTGTGAGAAAGAAACAGTCCACCAGTTTATTATGACTTTATCACTTTTTAAAAGCCGTATAATTTCATACCCAAATTACACATTTGACATGTATGCATGTTCTTGATTGCAAGAAGATTGTATTATTATTACATGCAATCATCCGGTTGGTTCTACCATTCTACGTTGTTTACGTTGTGAATTAATTTGGGAAATTTTCAACGGGGTAGCAGCGTGCAATGAATCGTTATTATATTATACCTCTCTCCTTTTGTTACGGAATTAAAGGATGAAAATGATTATAGGAAGCTATTAGCTATTGAAATCGAGCAGACAATTGATATTGTCTTTTTTTAATTTTATTTGGGGTGCAATGGAGGGAAAGAGGAAGGTCAGCGGTGATTTTTTAGACTCAGCGGTCTAGCCTCACATATGAATGGGTTTTGACTATGAAACCCGTTACATTTTGTATTATTTAGGATAGGAGGATTTCAGGTAGATGAGGAACGCGCCGCGGATGATAGAGACGACATGTGAGCCGCCTGTTCGACATATGTTAGGGGCGGCAATCACACACTTACCCCGACACTGACATATCAAATCTGATACATTCAGCAGCAGGTTAACAATCTAATTTACTCCCACCGATAAATCCCCAATCAAGCATCTTCCGATCAAATCAATCCATCTTAAATAAATATACCTTTCGTATTTCCATTGACCCGCAACAATAAACGATTTGACATTAAGTATATGCTTTAAAATAAACGCTTATTGAGAAAAAGATATTAGTTATTTAAACAGACATGCTAATTTATTAATAAAATAAATTAAACATTACATCAACCAATGCAATAACTAAATGCTCTCGATATGATATTATAGGAAGTGCTCGTATTAAGCATTAGAATATGATCCAATATTGCTGGCTTCACTTCCTGGTTATGAAAAATCCCATTTCCGCCCAACACATGACCTTTAAATCGCACTTTTAAGATGCCCACCCGCAAGATAATCATTTCAATCGAAGCATTCACAGTAGTACTAATAATCATAATTCGTGGGTGTACTAATCAAGCCCTTTCAGAATGGGTGGTCGTTTAGTCGGTTATTCGAGGGCGATATATGGCACCGCAAGGATTAAACTATCCCATTAATTCGTTCTCGCCTTTATATATTCTTTCAAATTCTCAATGCCGCCGGAAATTATTGTCTTCTTTTCTAGGGGAACTGTAATTAAGATGCTTTTACATTTTGCGGTAACGTGGCGCATAAAGTGTGCGGTTAAATTACGCACGATTAGTAAATATGTAAAGAGTTACAAAATTGGCGGCATCTTTGTGTTAAAAATCTAGTATTACACGTACCATTTGCAATGATATAAATAAGGCAACTATTTTTTAATTGCAGATTTTAGGTCAAATTTATTTCTTCCAAATATTTATTTGCGCAAATATTGGTTAGTATATTGAAATGCAAAATTACAAAATATCATTAAAAGAAAACTAAAATTTGTCATAGAAGTTACATTTTTTAATCATTTTTTATTTTATTTATTTTAAACTTTAACTTACTATTAAAACAGTGGCCGATTTTTTTGAGAAGAAATTGTGACATTTTCAGAAAGTAAATAAAATCAAAAATAAAATTTGATCATTTTGAGTATTATTAATTTTAAATTAATAAATTTAAATATTTTTAAATTTTTTTATGAATTACAATCGATGGAGCTGTCATAAATAAGTTAAAGAAACAATTCATAACTAATGTTGATTTTATGTATTTGTTCAATTACTTTATACGTATAGATTATAAAATGTATTATATATATATATATATATATATATATAATATAACTAAATTCGATGTTGATTTATTGGCTGACTATTAAATTTAAGTCATAGATGAAATTTTGTTCAATAATATAAATTTTAAATAAAATACTTTGAATATACTTAAATATCTACTTAGATAAGTGTGTAAATACAAAAGTTAAAACACATAGTAGTAGTAGTAGTAGTAGTAGTAGTAGTACAAAACATACTTGAATCGCTTGGAATCAAAACTCACATTATTCAATTTTAGCAAAAGCGGGCTTTTTGATGTTTTTTAGCAAAATAATGAAATGTTTGCTATATTATAATAGAAGTAATGGGCTCTTAGTGATGATTATTAAAAACAATTTTAATTTGATTTTGTAATACATTTTTTATTAGTTTATTAGTTGGTATTCTCATTAGAAACTTTTTTTATTGTAATATACACTAGAATGAGAATAGTGACGTAAACTACCAAAAAATGTATTAAAAACTTGTTTTTATTAATTATCAGTAAATTCTAATTTAGTATAGAAAGTATTTTTAATAAAAACTTACAATATTGTTATTTTATAGCATCAAGTTCAAATCATCCATCTTGTGGAGTCAAAACTTGCATTATTCAAAATAAATGTATCGGCACTCACCTAAATCCCTGTAATATATGTCCAGCGTTATTTTTTGACAGTTATTTAACATTTTCAACAATTTTTTTTAATTGATTTATAATCGCAGAAAACGTGTTCTTTTTCCAACGTAATTTTCCAATGTGAGTTTTGATTCTAAGCGACTCACTTGTCGGAAGGTAATTATGCCTCTCGTGTTTCAATGTACATAAATGCTAACATAAATCTAGTACAAACATTTGTATTGTCTAAAAAGATCTTTAGATTTACTAAAGTAAATTCATAGTTAAATTGACATCTGCTAATAGGCTATGTATTAAGAAAAGTCACTTTTACAACAACAATACCAACAACAACAATAATTTTAGTTAATTGCGTAACTAGATCTAAATTTCTTCTAGAAGATTTTATGTAAGCATGACTGTACTATTAAAGTATATTACATACATTTCAACAAGTAAGTAAGTAAATAAATAACATCAAACAATATTTTTAAAACTTTAAAATATTTTTAAATAATTTTAGATTCATCTATTAGAAATTTTTACGTTTCTTAAATTATACATCATATGTATGATGTAGGTACGTATCTATACGCATATAAAATATTTTTTAAAATATTTTTACTAAGTTAAAAAAGTTAATCCAATGTTTATTAAGTCGGAAAATAGACCTGTTATGATAAAAATAGCACATAAATAATTTCCATTTTAAATCTTTTCATTGAAATGCAAATGTCTTTAATTGAAAATTTAAAAAAAAAATTGATTGAATAATCAACGAATAAAATTTTAGAGAAAAAATTTAAAGAAAATAAAACTAATTTGAAAAAAATTTGGATTCAAATTTAATAAAAATATCCCACTTGAGAAAGTCATTAAATCGTTGCTTCCATTTTCTCCAATTATTTGGTTAAAAATAGATTTTCATCAATGACAAAAAGTAAGTGTAGAAACCGGTTCAACATAAATTTCAGTGCGAGCAAGTAACCGGTAATATTACAACTTATATCACTTGTCATTTCTTGAAAATTATTTGGGTCATTACTTTAAAAGTTTGATAAACGTTGCCTTAAAATATACTCTTAAAGCATATAAAGCTAAAAGTTACATTTCAAAATTTAAAATATTTAAAAATAATTTTTGATTTTTTTTATTGGGTACTGGATAAGTTGACTATAATTTAGATTTTTAAAAATTTATTTTGAAACTTGTAACAAATTAATTTAAAATATGCTTTAAAATGAATTTCAAATTATTAAATATTCAAAATATTTCATTTTACATTTAAAACAAACAGTTTAATTCTTTAGTTATGTTAAAAAGTAGCAGGACGACTATTAGATT
>JARJEC010054177.1:0-16398 GCA_030264575.1 Tachinus sp. AB-2021 | reverse complement strand
CCAGTGTGAAACTTAATAAAATTAGATTTAGTTGGATTAATTTTTAGGGAATTACTGCAATACCAATTATCCAAAAAACATTATTACTGAGTGAAATAAAGATTTCAATGTGTGCAGCTCTAAATAAAATTGAAATATTGTCCGCAAACATAACGAGCTTATTTTTTAATAATGTTGGCAAGTCATTTGTGTATAACATATATAGTAGAGGGCCCAAAGCAAACTCTTGAGAGGAACACCTGTTAAAACCTGTTGTTTATATGATTTGATATCATCTCTGCAAAAAGCTTGCTTTCTGTTTAACAGATAGTGTTTAAACCAAGATAGTACAACCCCTCTGAATCCTAACTGTTTGAGCTTTTTTAATAATAAATGATCAACCAAATCAAAAGCTTTACTTAAATCAAGAAACAAGCCTATTGCTTGCAGACTTAAATAAAATTCTTCTAAAAAATTAACTACTGAAAGCACGGTAGAATATCCTTGCCGAAAACTATATTGAGATTTACTTAATAAATTCTTTTTTTTACAAAAATCAATGACAATCACCGCAATATAGATATTGGTCTGTAATTGCTAACATCCAATTTGCATCCTTTTTTGACAAGTGGTATAACCTTTGATTCATTTAAGCATTCTGGAAAAATACCTGTTTTGAATAATTCATTTATTAAATGGGGTAGAGCGGTATTTATTGAAGAGCAAACCTCTTTTATAATATTTATCTGTTCATTCATCAAAACCAGCAGAACTCGTATTTTTCATATTTAGTATAGTTTTATTTAATCCATCAATGTCGATAGGCTGTAAGTACATAGTGTTCACAAAATGTTTTATTTGAACTTTCTTTAGTTAATTCGTTGAGTATGGTAGCTGCATAAAACGGAATTAAAATGGTTGTATATAGCTGTTTTATCAATTTCAATGGCATTATATATTTTTAACTAATAATTGTCGATAAGCTCAGTAGTTTTGGTAGAAACGTTATTATTTATTATTTTCCAAACAGCTTTTGACATGTTGTTAGAATTTAATATTAAGTTGTTTGGTATTTCTTTTTTGGCAATAAAACTCTATTCCGATAAGTTTTTTTATATAATTTGTGGTAGTTACTTAACTCTAGATTATTTTGAGAAACTTTATACAGCATTTTGAGTTTTTGAGAAGATATATTATGCCTGGGGTAAGTTATTTACTTTTTAAGGTTTAAACGTTAAAACGATCTATATTTTGTTGTGGTTAAACAACCTCTTGAATGTATACTTTTTTTAACTGAATTTTCAAGTTGTATTGATAATAGTTGTGCCGTATGATCCGACAATCCAGAATGAATAACGTTTCTGTTTTGATTATCTCTATCAAAGATTAATATGATATTGTCAATACAAGTTATGCTTGTAGAAGTTATTCTTGTAGGTTTCTCTATTGACATAGAAAAGCCATATGAACTTAATGTATCTAATTTTTTTCTAGTAATGCTTAATTTAAAAAACTAAGCATTTAAAAAAAACAAAAGTTACTTGATTTAGTGGGAGACATCCGATCCTATATAATTTTCTACACCCCTACTTCCCATGGGAAGGGGGACAACTTTGAAATCTTAAATAGAAACCCCCATGTTTTATTACAGCTTTGAATTCTGCGGGAAAAAAATACGTAACTCTGTATGTAAAATTTTTCACATAAATTAAGTAACTTTTGTTTAAATAAGTTTTTCTAAAACGCTTAGCCGTTTGCACCATCGTACCTTAAATCTACGTTTAACTAGTACTAAGGTTTAACTAGTAAGTTCAAAGGTAGCTTTAATTCTCACATTTTAATCGTGGTTTAGAAAAGCGGAGTTTAAAATATATTATACATGGCAACATCGCTTAACCGCTTACCGTCGGTAGTCCTGGCTCTGGTTTAACCTGTTCAAAAAAGTTACCATCATAACAACAAATTTTCCCGCTTAGATAGAAAATAATATAGGTAATATATATAAAATGATACAAATCTATTTATAATAAACAGTTGAATCAAATATTATCAACAATGTATGTTATAACAGATAATATTAAATACAATTATGAATGTTTGTAATCAAAGCAAAGATTATTTGTGCTTATCCTTTTTATGAATATTTGTTGCCGCATGCCCAAATTAAATATTCATGAAACATACAAATCATTGTTAATTAAACAAATTCTCAGACCAAGAAAGAACTTAGTAAATAAGTACCTAAATATGGATTATTTACTTACTACTTAGTTATTTCTCGATTATCAAACTCTTTCTGTAAGGAGTCGAATATGTTTTTTCTTGATGATTGATGATTGGAAAATTTATAAACATGACAGATGCAAACATGATTATAATTATTAGATTAAATTTTAACTAAATCCACAATATTAATGGCTTAAATTTAAGGGTTGCTTAAGTCCTTACGCGTCCCTTAAAAGTGTGGTGCAATAAAATAAGCCAAGTTTTAACATTTTAGTCCAGCTTACGGTTTAAGCGATGCAAGCAACCCTAAATAAAAATTCGTAACGTTTTATGTGGTCCATCCTGTATAATACACAGTAAAGTAAATAACAAAAGAAAAGAACAAAAATGTGATATGTTTAAGTTGTCATAATCTAGGAGCAATTAATCCAAAACGAATCGTACTGATTTGTGATAATTTATTGATGTCGGTTATTAAATAATTGCTGACAATTAGCGCACTAATATCGACATTGCCCATATACTGCATCCACTAATTAATCGATAAATCTAAATCACCGATTAATTATTAATGTCGTTTGATTGTCAGGTGTGATGCGTGATAGACAATTAGCTTAATTTTATTTTTATATTACGCAAATAACTCGATACCCATCCAATCATCATACAAAGTAAAGCTGCCTATCATAAATATTTGTATACAGTTAATTTTAATATACTTTAATATGATTGATCATTAATAAATACGAACAAAATTGTACAACATGACATCTGATTAATTGTGAAAAATTTAATTTCAGCCGACATTTTCAAACGGAAAATTACCTTCAATGAATTCAATTCACATTTGTCGTAACATTGCATTGGGTACTCATACAGCACCCGAAAGAAAACCCTACCTTATGGTATGTAATGCATCAAATATCCATTACAGAGAAATCGATCACAGATACCCGAATTTGCCTCCGCAGATACAGGCAACGTATTATGTAAATTATATAATTAGATACCAATTAATTATAATTTTGTTGTTTAATAAATGTTGTTTGTTACTTTTATTAAAGAAGCTTTGTTTGTTCATTTGCGTTTAAATGAACACAACGTAAATTTGCATCGTTAAACCATCTTGCGTCACATACAGGGTAGCGATAAGAATTAGAATTCATAATGTTCAGTTTACATTTTTTGCAACGTAACTTTATCTACATTCTAATATATATTGATGGTAGTTTTACTTAAGTGCAGTTTAAGATTATGGATATTATTAAACCGTGAAATAATGATATTGAAACACATATCGAGGGTTATAAAAATTATATAAAATTGTTATTTAGAAAACATAATTTATTTTAAAACAAATCTATAATCGCAAAACTCAATTAAACACAGTTATTTCGAATCTATAATAAACAAAAATGTCTACTAAACTAGGTTAAACCATAAAATATTGAAAATATTAAACCCTAATTTTTTTTCTGCGAATACACGTTCAAATTTAAATTTCACTATCAGTGAAAAATAATCTGTACAAAATTTTATACAGTATGAAATTTTATACCTATAAAAAATTACATTTTCCGCAATCTTGAATTTTGTAAGAGATGCGGATGAGGGTGTGAGTGTGTTTTCGTGGACTGGGATGTGACCTATTCTGATGTCGGCATGGGAAGAGATCTTACCAAAGAACTTAAATCATTATATTCCATTATATTAAATTTTTATGGATCTTTTGGATCATTTTACCAAAGTCTTTTGTAAGAGTTTCTGTTAATTGGGGAGCGCGACATAAATCAATGATGTACTACTACTACTGCACAACTATTTAAATAGCACACTTCATTTCAGTGCATTTAAGTAGAGCTGTGGATCTGACTTATTTATTGACATTTTATATTATCTAATATACCAAAATAAATATCATTATGTTTAAGATTTTTTTCTCTTTTCTCTGTAAAAATACTAAAAATTACAGTTTTCACTCTCCTCTAATGTTTTATTTTTCCTCTTGCAAAAAATTACATCACTACTTTATTGTATTTTCTTTAGGCTATTACACTTTTAAAATATCTAAAACAAATGCCTAAAAAATATTGAATTTGCAAATACTCCAAATATTTAATAGATTCCTAGACTTTTTGAGAGGAGCTTCCGGTGGTTTTATTATTAATAATAATAATACTTTATTCATGTAAGCCATTATAAATGGATATGAAATATTTAACATATAAAAAGAATTTAAAAAATTTAATTTGATTACTTTTAATTATATTTATAATAATTACTGTAAAACATCATTAATTGATTAGTAAAATTTTTGTACTAGATATAAGATGTGATAGAAACGGATGTGATGTTAGACATAACATCTGAAAACGGCTTTATAAATCTAAAACGGCCTATAACTTTCTTAGAAATTAACGAAGAACAACGAAACTAATACCATTGGAAAGGTAATGCAGAAAAATGTATGTATTCAAATATTAAAAAAAATAGTTACATACTATTAAAAATTATTTAAATAAATTAGTTGTTCAACGTTCATTCATAAGATAGTTATAGGCCGTTTTAGATTTATATGGCTGTTTTCACATTTTAGGGCTAACACCACATCGGCTAAATTTAGTTTAGTTTTCAATAATTTATATTTATTAATTTCTTTTAATTCTATTGGCTAGTGTTTGTATAGAGCGATACTTGAGTATTAAAGGGGATTTTTTTTAATCGGTCGAATGAGGTATCGTTGATCGAATAAAATCATTTCGTGTACTATAAGCAAATGAATTGTTGTCATACAGACTTATATTTTTATAAATAACACAGATTTAAATATGTAAATAGAATGTACTGTTAGTATGTAAGGTTTTTTAAGGATATCTTTACATGTATTGAGAATTTTTAAAATTAATCAAATTTTGTTGTTGTCTAAATACTCTGTTGATATTAATAGCTCGTCCCCATGCAATGATATTAAAGGCAATGTGTGAATATGCTAATGCATAATATATGTTTAACAAAGTTTCAATAGTTATTGAAGATTTTAATTGTATTATTTATTACTTAGTTTATTCCATGTGAAATTTTCAATAAGACCTACAAAATTTCATAGAATTTAATAGTATATAATTTTCATTATTATGATTTATAATAAATGACTCAGATAACTCTTTTTGCTATAAAAATGAATTATAATAGTTTTGTCAGAGTTAACGATTAATTTATTTTTATAAAACCAAGCATGACTACTCTCGTTGAGTATTTTTTTAAATTTTTAATATTAGTTCACTTTCATTCCAATCTGATGTTAGAACAGTAATGTCATCCGCAAACATATTTATTAGTGTATAATGACAAATATAATAATAGAATAATACAAATATTTGTTTCTATCACCGTGTGATAATGACCAGCTAATTGGTCAGAACTAGTCCGGTTTTAATAAATATTTTTCGTGATAAGATATATAAAAAGTTGTTTTATTTATTATTATTTTATGCTTTAATACATAAAGAAACTGTCATTTAACATTTTTTTAATTGTCGCTTTTATATTTGAATTAATAGGTAAATAATTTATTCCTAAAATACGTAATCGATCATTTCTAAATTCGCACTTCTGATAATAAAATTAATTAATGAAGCCTACCTTTAGAAAAAAAAGTTTACAACAATATTTTGTTAATTTGATTAAAAAATTATTATTATTTAAATTTAATTACTTTAAATTTTAATTAAAAAATGTAAAACTTTTTTTCATATTTTATTTAGTTTAAAAATTATAAATGAAATTAAAAGACCACAATGTTTAATCAAACAAGCTACAAATTTTGATACATACATTTTTACTTAAAGATGCCATATCTAGTGTGGCTACACTTTTTGTAATCGATTATAGCGCAAATAAGGAGAGGACAAAACGTCCGTTAAGATGTAGCCATCATTTTTTACTCAAATAAATTATCTATGATCCAATTATATTATTGATATAAATATACATAATAATCAATTAAACTATAAACATGTAACATAACTACTAATCAAAATGAAACACATAGTATTACTTATTACATAAAAATATTGAAAACACAATTACAGAAGATTCACAGTCAAACGTCTAGGCAGACGCCCCTGGAATTAGTTTTTTAATTATAAGTAAAGAAACATTTGATAAAAGTTTCTTTACTTTCAATAAACTTTGTAGGCTGCTATATCTGAAACTCAATGATTCTGGCCGCACTTGGATCCTGAAAGTTGGCGTTTGCAATTACTGTAACTGAAAGTGACAGTTCTCTACTGCAAAACACTTTGTCACTGTAGCTAGTTATAAGTCATAACACATAAATCAATTAAATGTTAAACAGCAGCCGCCTAAAAAATGTTGTGTTCACCCCGGCCATAATAGTGTTAGCTGTCCTCGCCTGATGCTCGCCTCGCTCGCTACGCTCGCTGTTCTCACAACTCTGACTCGTCCAGCTAAATAGCACGTTCTGGCCTTGATAAACAAATAACTATTTTATATTTAAAATAAATATGTTTTTTTTCATTTTAGTAGTTTTTATAATAAAAATTCTATTTGTTATATTTATTATAATTTATTTACTATTTCAGACCGGTTTCGATGATATTCATCATTTTCAATGTCATGTTTTGTAATTTAAATAATTTTGTTTTCCCGCTAAGCCTTATTTTTTAAATTTTTATGATATTTACCGCTATAATGATTTTTCACTTCCGACATTATATTATTTTTTAGGTTAAGGATATTTGCCATATATATTATAGTTACATATGTATTTAATTTTATAGACTAAATCAATTTGAAGCCTCACATGCTGATATATTTAAAAATATGTGTGTTCTTTTAATGGGCGCAACACTAGGATTTAGAGCAAAATAACCTATTGTTCATTAATTCTCATTAAATTAAATTATTGACAATTGAGAAAACACGTTTCTACTACTCTATTACCTCGTGAATAACGGAATTACAATCACGCTAGTTTCTGCAAATAATTATTATTTTGAACGTTTTAAGTAAACAATGGTATTAAGATTATTTTTTGAAAATAAATAAAGAAAAACTTACCTGTTGCCATAAGAGATGTGGAAAATCTTTGGCAAATACAACAGATACAGCAAGATGAGCAGAACATAACAGTAAACCAAACACAGCTGCAACCCATGCTTTCAGCGGCATCATGGCGTATGCTAAGAAAACCACGAAAACGGCCTGCCAAACTCCTTCTGCGGCAACTCTTCCAGAACTTCCATAAACAGGAAGTGCAAGAGCGCAAAATGTCGCAAGGAAGAAAAGCACTGCGTAGCAAACCCATAACAGATAGGCATCTTGCATGTATCGAGTGTGAAGGAACGCAAGTAGAAGTGCGAACAGGATACAATGAGCGGCATGATACACGACCTGCAAATTTTGTATACATATATTAAATTGCATAAACAAACTGTTGAAGTTGTGGTTTGGTTAGATTACGATAAATTCATTCCATTAAATTGTAATGTTTTGTGCATGGAAAGTACACATTGAAACTAATGTTCAAATGCATTTCGGTTGATCATTGTTTTAATAGCCTATATTGCTCACTGTTACTTTCATTACTATTGAATGACAACTATGCTCATAAAGATCTCATTCGTTGTCTTTATACAAACATCTGAAATACGAGTCCGCCAGAAATATGTATACACTCTTTGTCAGACTGTATCAGAATATTCATATTGTCGAATATTGTTTGAATTTCTATTATGGTCTTTTGCTTAACAGATACTAGTACTTTAAAAAAAATCATGGCTGAGATGATTCAGCAATAATAATGCATATTAAAATGATTTATCAGTGAAGTGGGGATTAGCAGTACAAGTATATGACAAATTCTAAAATTTGCCAAAGAACTACATCTCACAGTTACTTTAAGCAGGGACATCAAATTTTGACAACTTTACAACGTTCTCCAAAAAGATTTGAGCGGCATATGCAGCTATCTCGACGTAACTGCGGTAACCGCTAGTCATTCTGTTACATTCCTGGTAATTAATGGCAAATATTTTGTACATATGAAGTAACCATGCGCTCAAATGAAGATATACTATATATATATATATATATATATATATATATATATATATATCATGTGTAGTTAAATGTAAAATAAACACATAGCAAATAGTTTATATTCCTTAAAGTGTGTATACATTTTTCTGGCGGCCTTTGTATATTGAATTTTAGAATTCTAAGAAAACCATGAACAGAAATTACGCGGTTTGAATAATTAAATATAAAAAGTAAGAATAGAAGTATTCTTAAAACACTAATATGTTTCAATACTTTCGATAAAAGGAATTTCAATAAAATGAGTTCTATAATTGTTTTATTCTTTTTAAGTTTAATCTTTAAAAGTACTTACTCACAAAATTTAGGTGCTATAAAACAATAGTTCAAAAATACATCCAATTAAAGTCTAGTAAAGCAAAATGCACATTTTTTTCTTTAGGTGCTGTGTGTGAGATTGAAACTATTTAACTGTTGAAACTGTTGATACTATTTAAAAAATTATCACTTTTTCAAAAATATGTATTGCAATGTTACAATTTCCTAATGTGATAATCGAATGTAATAGTCTAAAAGCCCGTGAGTGTCAGATCTTCGTTATTTTATAAATGCTGAAAGTTTCTTAGCGCATGCTTTCAACTCAAGTAGGAACGACGGGCTACTATGAACTTTGGGTCATCGTAACTTTGACAGGTCACAGGTAGCAACAAAGATGTATAAAATACATACATAAATATATGGGTAACTATTAGAACTGTCGAAACTGTCTGGCTATTGAGGAAACATCTTCTAATAGTTACCCAAGTAACGACAGTATAAAATTCAGCTTTTATACTGTAACATAAGTACGGTTACACTTTATTGAAATTTAAGGGTGTCTGGCAAGGGGTTGCCACGATATTAAGTGTCTGGCAGTGGATTACGTGATTTCTAATATTATTAAGAAGCAAAATATAAGAAAACTACGGTTTATTATTTGATAAATTTAAGTCGGTATTTTATTCACCTTTACTGCCTGTTACCTGTCATAGCCACAATGACCCAAAGTTCATAGTAGCCCATCGTTCCTACCTGTGTTATAAAGATGTGTTGAGAAACTTTCAGCTTTTATAAAATAACAAAAGTCTGGCACTCACGAGCTCTTGCTCTATAACCATTCGCAGTCCTTTTCATTTTATTCTATATTTAATGTACTATAATGTCGATAGTAAAAATAAAATTATGATATAGCCAATGTTGCTTATTTACCTGTGCTGTGGCTGCTTGTGCATATACTAGACCCAAATTCGCCAATATCGCTGTGAGCACAACAAATAGTGCCACAACAGCAGCTACACTGGAATGTTGTAATTTACAGATGTATCTCTGATACAACAGTTCTAGTTCGTCGTTTTCGAAACGGTGCGGGTTCAACACCCGCGTCACAATCCGAGGTGACGTCATTGCCTTCACGCTGTGATCCATGATGATATTTGCTATTTGATGCTCTCCAATCACCCTTTATGTTTTTGTTTCCTTCGTCGAGCCATCACTGAAAATTAAAAACAAATAATATATTTTGCTGTGAGTATAGTAGTAAAGAACATTATTATTCATATTCATAATGTACATAATGACACTTGTATAAAGAACAAGTTTTAAGGTGAATATCATATAACTTATAAACGGATAGTCAAATACATTGAAAGTCAAAGAATTGCTCTGGACTGAAGAATACGGTCGTCTCTGTGACACAAATTGTTCAACATAACATTTAATAACACGCGTCAAGTTAGTCGTTTACAAAAATAATCTATTTTACAATTTTTTTAAGAATGCAATTTGTTTCGTTTTAATCCAACATGTTGTTCTCGAGATATTTGACCCAGATGGGACTTCTTCACACCTTATGCAAATAGATGCAATAAACTAAAATGCTGAATGTGCTTCGGATTTTAGGGAGTCGCTGAACCCTGACGCATTTTTATTTTTCACATCGTACTTACAAGGTATACAAAAGTAATAAATTTTATTAATAAAATAATTATCAATGTTTTTATATTTTCAAATTCGTACGCAAAAATAAATTATTATTAAATTATTGATTGTGTTCATATTTAATATATGGAATTTCATCTTATTTTATTTATTCTTGGTCACCATTCTTGGCCAATATGGGGAGCCAGGATTACAGCTTACACTTCACAAATATAAGCTAACCTAACAAGAAATGACGTGGGAATGAAAGAAATAAATCAAACATGTTGACCTTGCAACTCTTCTCGACTGTGGTAACTAAATTTTATTAATTAATTCATAAACATTAATCATGTGTTCATAAGGCTATAAATATATTAATAGACTTAAGAACTGTTTGATAAATAGTATTAACTCGTTCAAAGAGTTATAATTGTTTAATGCATTTTATAAATACTTAAACTTATAAATATATTAAATACGTTTATAAATAGTTTTAAGTCGTTCATACACTTATGCATATAACGAATAAATTTGATTAACAAGTTAATAAACTTCTGAATTGTTAATAAATACTATTAAGTGACTCCAACCGAACCACACCGCCTTAATTTTCTTGAACCAAACCACATATTTAAAAAAAACTGTATGGTTTGAACCGGCTCAAATCGATTATTTGCGGTTTTGTAGTCTTTTTTGCAGTTTTTTAAAAATACTATAATGTTAACTAAATACTTAAATTGTACTGTCCAAAACTCGAAATTTACTAAGTATTCAGAAATAACAAACATGCATTCATTGTTTATAATAACAAATGTTAATTGCTTTATATTTTTAATACTCGTATAACGTTTCCACACCAATCATTATTTTATAATTAATTTTAGTAAAAGGTTCAAAATAGAGCCCCAATATTACACAAGATAACGTAATAGAGACTTTAATTGTAGACGTTAAACTGGCACTACATAAAACAGTTAATAAGACACTAACAAAGGCTCAAATTAAAAATATACTTAATGATACACCATCAGTAAGAATATCAGATACAGAACGAACGTTAATTAGACATAAGATAAATATAAAGTTTTAAATATGTATCACTGTGCCCCTAAACTATATGACAAACTTAATAATCCAATAACATATGAAACTATTGGTCTTATTGGATTGTTAGTGACTTAGGCATTAAATTGAATAAAGATTTGAAACGCTTTACTAATTATAAATCTCCCAACAGTATACAAAATTCCGTTAAACATACATTAAATCTTAAAAACGTGAATGTTCCTCCGAACAGTAAGCTAGTGCCAATAAAAACATGTTCTCAAATACCCCACAAGACAAATGCATTGCAATAATTCAAGATATTCTCGATAAATTCCAAATCAATATTTTTTTTAGAAATCGCTATTCAAATATTCACAAAACCTAATTATTTTAAATTTTATTCTAAATTATATAAGTAATATCCCATGAAATCTCCACTAGAAGTAGACTTTCTATCAGGCATTTTAATGACAAATCTAGAATATAAAATACTTTTTTCTAATCTTGCCAAAACATATATCAAAAGTTGGTATGTACGGATTGTAATGGTGTATACATAGGTCAAGCTAGTCGAATTTCAAATTAAATTATTTAGGGAGCATTAATTTTTCGTATTAGCTGCGTCGTGCTTTTAATTAAAAGGTCAAATTCTATTATAGTGTTCAAGAGTAAGATTCAAAAGTAATTTTTTGCAAATATGATTTATATTATTAAATATAAATAGTCTTCGTCGTGAAAAACATGAAAATAGTCATTCTTCGGACAAGGGTTCTAGAATTCCATCTACAATTTGTACAATATATCATTAATTAATATTTTAGTAAACTTATGTATGGTTATGGCTAAGGATGGCATG
Organism: Tachinus sp. AB-2021; assembly: GCA_030264575.1. Taxonomy (NCBI): domain Eukaryota; kingdom Metazoa; phylum Arthropoda; class Insecta; order Coleoptera; family Staphylinidae; genus Tachinus; species Tachinus sp. AB-2021. Next base: position 4,271 of record JARJEC010054177.1, on the reverse strand, counting down.
ACTCATCGGTTTTCGAACTAAGAATCGCGTATTCTACGTTCCTTCGCATGCTTTATTTCACAGAATAAAATGATATAAAATACGTACGTCGGATCTGACGTTTTTGGACGACAAAGTCATTTTCGCCTCTCAGCGAGATGGCAATACTAGCTGACCCGGTTTGCCTAGCCGGTCCCAAATAAGGCTCTTTTCTATTAATTTGGACTATACGCAATTCATTTGTGATAAATGTTTAATTTAATACCAATTTACCATGTACGGTGAAAGAAAGAAAAAAGGCTGAGTAGGAGAAATTACAGCACTTGCTACGCGTCGTGCTGCAATCGTACAAAACCTGTAATATTCTTTCATACCGTATATTGTACATAGTTTTTTATACTTGTGTCTGTAAAAATTAAACAAAACATAATTTGATAAAAAATACATATGATTTTGTAGACATTTTTTACCCTGCGTGCTACTTTCGCCCACGCTAGTATAAACAATAATTTTTTCTACTTCTATGTTAGTAAGTAGTTAAGTACACATAGTTTACAATATAAGTAAATACGTCATTATAAACAGTGTTACGTGACTAAAAGAAAAACTGAGAAACTAAGAAATATCGAAAAATTAAATATAATTGAAAGTATATTAATATATTTTTACCTTCACTAATAGATATTTTTCTTCATTCGCTTCCTACAAAAATGCATAAATTTGATTTTTCGTAAATATTTTGGATTTTTAGGTTTATACTATTCCTTCTTATTTTTCTATTCCTTAGTTTGAAAAAAAGCTATTACGTTAGTAAATTTGCCGATATCTATGTTCTTTTTCATATTTAATCTCTCTTAACATTGAATATTGATTCAGTTACTGAAGCTATTTGATTTACTATATATTGTGCAAAATAAGCAAGTATTACTTTCTCCGTTGATCATTTTAATATTTTTCAGTATGCACCATTTGTCAAAATTCTTACATGCGACTTCATATAAATGCTTTGATTTTGTTGGCAGCAAGGTTGGTGTAGCAGCTTCTACAACTGTTTCTATAACTGCAGATATATCGTCATCGGAATCACTCGTATTTAATAATTATTGTTCTTTCAGAATAGATTTGGCTACATTTACTACACCTTGTATAAGTTTGTGTTAGAATTTGCCACTTGACACAATATGTTAACTAGATTGCAAAAACATCCGTAAAAAACCCAAAAATAATCAGAAAATTGAAAAATTTACTCCAAAATTGCTAAAAAATAGTGTATGTAGACTGTTAGTCGCAACTTAAAAAAACAGCATTTTACAACTTATAACATAAATAACTATGACAATTAATATTGTTATATATGATGCACACAAGTAATACAGATTAATAAACATTTAGTTTATAAACTGGATGCAAAAATAATAACGTAACAATCGAGACCATTTGCTTTCCCTATCTCTCTATATATTATTTAACTTTAGGCTCCTACAAAAACGTTATAGCAAAGCACTGTATCAATGTCTAATTATAATATAATACAAATATAACATGTATAATGGTTTTTATTAATGATCGATCAAAAGTTTCGGTTTCGGTTACGGCATTGGCCAGTTTCGACCGTTTTGCAAGTTTCAGCCACAGTTTCAGTTTCGGCCAAAAATAGACCAAAACTATTACTTATACTTTAGTTAAAAAATAACTCTAAAGATTATTTGATATCATTGTTTTTAAAACTTGACCATCGATCAAAAATAAAGTTTTTGTTGTTTTAAAGAGACATTTCTTCAATCTTATTCTGTTATTATTTGATTCTAGTGTTTAATGGTAATTTGTTTTCATTTAAAATTTAATTAAATCGTTCTTTTTTGTTTCGAAACTATTTTGTTCGTAGAAAAAGCCGAGTTTTGCAATTTTTTTGTGTTATTTGTTTGATCGTGTTTTGATAGAAAACTAAAAACTTAAAAATTAATATAAGTTGTAGTTATACTGACATATTTTCTAAATAATTTTATATCTATCTACATTAGGTTCTAAAAATGGTGAAAAGTGATTCCTAATAAATTGTATTTTATAGTTATTTAATCTAGTGAAATAGTCTAGCTTTGCACTTGGAAAACCACTAGATACTCTCTAGTGTTTTAGTCAATGCCAATTTAATTGAATATAACTAAACTACATAAGTTTCGATTTCGACCAAAACTAGGGGAGGAGCTGATATTCCAGGTTACAGTTTCGGTTTCGGCTGAAAATTTTATTTTGCAAAAATCCCGATTAATAGAAATCTTCTCAATTTTATCCATGGCTGGCAATCAATAAGAAGGTCTCTTTAATTTATTGATTGATAAAAGAACAATTTAGAGTCAAGTTTTCACATCAATAATATTTACATTATTATGCAATGATCGTTAATATACTTATTTGACTTATTTAATGACGCGATGTCCTTTACTTTATTATGTGGGAATATATTAATAAATCTTTACGTTATGTTTCTATGATGTAGCAAATCTATAGTCTCCATCCAAAACATCGTGTAGATAACGAATACAAGACAATGGCATTTTGTATTAATATTATGGGTGCGTATACTATTCTTAGACTAATGTGAAATCAAATATAAATTCTATCATTAATACAAAATAAATCAGTTAATATTTTATTTACATAATAACAGTATACCTACCAAATTAATTAACCATTGTTATTGAAACCGAATAAATAAACAGAACAAAAAAGGCGAGGTTGATTTGAATGGAATACTCGAACTTCCATAAAACCTTGAGTGTGGCAGACCCAGATATATCGTGTAATATAATGTAGCTCTCATTTTATGTTAATTACTGAACGATTTCATTTATGTAAAGTTCAAACAGTTTAAATAAATTTTGTTTGTCGTCTCCCAAGAAGGTGCAATAAAAACAACGGGAATCACACAAACGCGACGGGGCCTTCCACCTTGAACTCACATATAATTTGGCAAGCATCCAATACCATTCAAGGATATTTTTAATACGGGACGAAATCGTTTTGATTATATTTGAAAATTACTAGATAACTAACAACTATACGAACTAATATTAAATGGAGATATTAATTAAACTAGTTTCATGATCGATCGATCGGCATTAAATACTGCAAATAGGCTTTTTCAATCAATGCAATTAAATGTAGACGAATTTTACAAGTTAAAACATAATTTTAAGGATTTATTATATTAATAGAGCAACAAATAAATAAAGTAAAAAGACGTTTATTTCGTGTCAAATATTCACAATTTTCCCAATTATTACAAAATAAAACAGAATGTGTTGATGTTTTAGATGAACTATTTATTATATCAACATGTATACTAAAAATAAATCTAATTGTGTTAATAACAATATTTCTTTCTTCTTTCTTTATAATAATCAAGTACAAAAAAATGTACATCGGTATGATTACTACAGTTTCGGAAAAATAATTAATTTTAGATAACTAGTGTTATGCTTCGTTTGTTTACACTATGCCCTGTCCAATGCAATAGTGAACAGGAACAAGAGCAACGGGCAATGCAGAATGCAAATACATCGACAGCATCAATTGCATGCGATAGGCTTGTGGACCTTAATAGTCGTTTTACATTTCCTTGAATTCGTTATGGATTTGCCCGAGCAATAGGGCTCAAAAGCGCCGTCTATTGGTTTTTCATATTTTTCTATCTTGAATTCAAGAACGGGTTTTCGTAGCTGCAGTTTGTGAACTGCAAATAACAACGCAATGCGTTCAGCAATCAAGAACTTCTTTACCACAAGCTACGTCATAATAGTCGGCGCACGCGGTAACATACGAACATGGATTCGGAAGTCCTATATCCTCTATTCTAAAGCTCTTGATGGCTGGATGTCTGCAATCACCAAAACGCAGTTAGTGAAACCCACCTTTATTTCTTATTCGACCGCAGACAATGGGCCACACAAAATATTCAAGGACATCATAAATTACAATAACCTCTGTTTAAATAAAAACAACAATTTTATAAAATTTCCTACTTTAGTAATATACAAAAAAATACATTGTATTTGCTTAAAAACATTTTTTGGGATTTTTAAAGAGAGCATTCCCTGTAACCATTTTTTACCAAAAATTTAACAAATGGTTATATTAAACAACCATTAGTTAATAAAGTAAAGGTAGAAATACGGTGGGGTTGCTAGTCCCCCATCGGACGCCTCCCCAGGTGGCGGATAGGGGAACGCCTCCTAGATATAGGTGGTACCGGGGAAATTAAATACCCGGGGCGGACCAAAACTAGCATGGAG
>JARJEC010054102.1:0-13798 GCA_030264575.1 Tachinus sp. AB-2021 | reverse complement strand
TGCTCCTCTTCTATCAGGTCTCTTAGTATTCTGCCGTAGAATCTGCTGAGGGTGCTGGTAACGTCTATGCCCCTGTAATTCGAACATTCTTTTTTCGATCCCTTCTTATAAATTGATGTTATAAGCGACTCTTTGGCTTCTTCCGATATTGGTTCTCCATTTACCCATTTTGTGAACATTGTGGCTAGTTCTGTATACAGCTTTTCCGTCCCGTTTTTTACAAGCTCGGCCTGCAGTCCTCCTGGTCCCGTTGATTTATTGTTTTTAATTTGCTTGGCTGCTTTCATAACTCTCTCGTTCGTTATTGTTTTCGGTTCACCGTCGGCTCCTATTCTCCTCGGAGACATATTTTATTTGCATTCTGTCCTTTCTTCTGTGAGAAGATTTTTGTAGTATTTCACTCTTGCGTTGGGATAAATTAAATAATAAAATTGTAAATATAGCATTATTTTAAGTTCCAAACATTTTTAGGGTATTACTGCAATACCAATTATCCAAAGTAGGTATAACATTATTTCGTCCACAAACATATCGAGCTTATTCTTTAGTAATGTTGGTAAGACATTTGTGTATAATATATATATATATATATATATATATATATATATATATATATAGTAGAGGCACCAGAACAGACCCTTGAAGAAGACCTGTTTTGGTATCATCGGTGCAAGCAGCTTGCTTTCTGTTCAACAGATATTGTTTAAACCAAGATAGTACAATCCCTCTGAATCCTAACTGTTTGAGCTTTTTTTAATAATAAATAATGATCAACCAAATCAAAAGCTTTACTTAAATTAAGAAATAAGCCTAATGCTTGTTAACGAATATCCAGAATTAAATAAAGTTTTTCACGGTAGAAGTTTTAGTTAATGAATTAAATTTTTTTCAGAAATCAATGACACGTTCGGCCATTAGTCTGTCTATAATTTTAGAAAATGTTGGCAAGATATATATTGTTCTGTAATTGCTGACGTACAATTTGCATCCTTTTTTTTAAAGTGGTATAACCTTTGATTCTTTTAAGCATTCTGGAAAATTACCTGTGTTGAATAATTCATTTATTGGATGGAGAAAAACGGTATTTATAGAAGAGCGAACCTCTTTTATAATTTTTATTTAAATTCATCAAATCCAGCAGAACTATATTATAATATTTATCATATTTGGTATAGTTCTATTTAATTCATCAATGTCGACTGGCTGTAAGTGCATAGAGTGTTCACAAAATGTTTTGTTTGAACTTTGTTTATTTAATTCGTTGAGTATTGGTAGCTGCATAACATGTGAATTAAAATGATTGCACATAGCTGTTTTTTCAGTTTTGATGGCATTATTTATTTTTAATTTATAATTGTCGATAGGCTCCGCAGTTTTGTTAGTAACGCTATTATTTATTATTTTCCAAACAGCTTTTGATATGTTGTTTGAATTTAATGTTAAGTTATTATGGTACTTCTTCGTTGCAAATAAAATTACGTTTCGATAGGTTTTTTTATATAATTTGTAGTAATTACTTAACTCATGATTATTTTGAGAAACTTTATTTAACATTTTGAGGTTTTGAGAAGATATAATTATGCCTGGGGTAAGCCATTTATTTTTTAAGGTTTTATTCGTGAAAACATAATTCAAAATTACGTAATACAATTTTATAGAAAATATCAAATTTATCATTTAATTCAGTAGCATGGTAAACTCCTGTCCATGATTCGTGATCTAATAATTCGCGGAAACAATCTATATTTTGTTGGGTAAACCACCTCTTGTTGTATAGTTTTTATTTTTTGGTCTGATCCGATAATCTAGAATGAACAATGTTTCTGTTATGTTTATCTCTATCAAAGTTTAATATATGATATTGTCAATACAAGTTTTGCTTGTAGAAGTTATTCTTGTAGGTTCCTCTATTGATATAGAAAAGCTATATGAACTTAATATATCTAAAAATTGTGTTCTTGCGCTTGAATGTTGTAATATATCTATGTTAAAATCTCCACATATAATAATATTTTTGCATAGTTTATTAACAAAATTTTTAATTTTTCAAAAAATATTTTATATCAACCGCTGGAATTCTATAGATATATATCTTAATAATGTAGTCATTTGTATTTGTGAAAACTTTCTTAGCCGCAATTTCTAGACATTTTTCCACTGGTATTGCATTTAAATGGCTTATTTTTCAGCTTTAAGATTGTTCTTTAAAAAAATTTCTTGTTACCAGGACAATTTTATTTATGTAATAAATAAATCAACAGAATTTACAATGAAAATACATTTCAAGATATGTAAAAAAAAACTTTCCCAAAGCCAAGTATTAATGTTAAGAATTAATTTTATATATTATTTTGCACGAGTTAATGGACTAAAAACAAGTAGATAATCCTCTCTATCCATGTTTTTCTGTCATGATTGAGCACATATCAAATTTTTCATAGTAACATGGCACCTGCTTTTGCGACATCTTTGCCACAGGTGTCAAATTTAACATAGAGCAGGTGTCCATTTAACTTTTCTTATTATTTTCTACGAGAAACTTCCATTTAATCATTATTTAAAATTTAAATAATAAATTATTATTATTTTACTAGTATTCGCGTGACGTACGTTATGTGATTGCTGTGAGAGTGAGAAATTGCTTGGCTGAGTCACGTGTTTATTCTGGACTTTTAAATTATTGTTTTTATCGAAATTGAAACCGCGTAACGGGGTCAATGAGCTTGCAAATTTATTGCCAATATAAATACAGAAAATACACAATGCAAAAAAAATGCAGTAAACATTTCGCTCCCGCATTTCAATCTAAATAGGCATATGCAATCGACATCGCATGCACTAAATGCACTTGCAATACTTGCACTTGCATTGTAAATTAGACATCGTGTTGAGGCCTACGTGTAGAAATAAATATTGATATGGAAATGGTGACGGATTAAATGGAGAGTCTACTCTGAAGAATCGCGGCTTTCTAGTCAATATTTATCAATGACTTTAAATCGTCTAGGTGGTAGCACTGCATTCGGTAATTAACAGAATAGCTACGTTGCCGCGTCTTGGACCCATTGCTTTTTTATTCATCTGGCTATTATAGTATTGTTCTAAAACGGATTTTACAAACTGATTTTAGATAAGTTACAAATGTGTTCTGCAAATTTTAAATTTATATAATATTTCACAATATATTTTTAATTCAGCAGTTAATTTAATTAATTTATGAAGCAGGTTAAAGACTTTGTTGCGGACTCCGGTATCCTCTTCTCATCTAATTTTAAAAAATACAAAGTTTTAAATAAAAATGTATCTGCATTAAAATATATCCTATCCTATCCTAGTCAAAACCCTTAAACCAAACAATCTAATAAGACCAGTAGTAAATAGCCCCATCTCAGATTTTGTATAAAATTTAATAAAGACTTTAAACTTTACTAATTATAAATCCCATAATAGTATACAAAATTCCACTGAACTTACATTAAAACTTAAAAGTATGAATGTTCCTTCAAACTGTAAGCTAGTTTGATTTGTCGTTAAAAACATATTCTCAAATATTATACTAGATAAATGCATTGCAATAATTCAAGATAGTTTTGACACTTCTATCAAACATTTTTATTGAAGTAAATTAAATCTAGAATCAAAAGCATTTTCTTCTAATTACGTATAAAATGTTGGGTATGTTGACGACATTTTTGCAGGTTTTATAATACAATTTTTCTTTAACATATAAACAATATTCATCCGTGCATCCAATTTACAGTAGAATCTCAGACAAACAACCAAATTAATTTCCTGGACCTTACATTAAAACCTCAAAATAGAAAATTCTATTTAATATCTTTAAAAATTAAACATTTACAGACACTGCAATTTCCGAAGATTCTAACCATCCAACATTTCATAAATTAGCTGCATATAATGTTATAGTTTGCAAATCCGCCCTATCCATTCCCCCAATAAAGAAATTAAGTTTTACGGCTTACGAACACATTGTATGTGCTAGACGGCAAAATATATGCAGCAATGCAATATTGTTATAATTTTGTTATTTCCTTGACTGTCAAAAGTGAAGTTTTATATACAATTTTATAATGAACCACAAAAGAAATTGCAAAATGGCGGTTTTTAACTTTCAGTCAAATGATCACACTGCATGCTTTTTTAAATAAGATTCAATAGAACATGCAGTTTGATAAAAAAAATTGTCGTTTGGTGCGCGATTCGTTTCTAATATAACACGGCCATTGCAGCTACTGTTAACGGAGAATGGTATCAAATAATAATACACGATTATTGTACACGGGCATAATTAGTTTAAGGGTACTACTAACAATACTTAAATCACTTTGAGATTCTCTATTCACCTCACTATATAGAACGCCTCATTTAATGACACCAGATTTTCTCTTGTGAGAATACTTGAAGTAAAGTCTATATTATTCGACCACAGACTTTATTATTATTTTATTATAGAGTTAAGTGAAAATATTAGAAATGTTGCGCAAAGTTATTTTACATACACAAAGTAAAGTTGGTCATTGTTGGGCTCCTCGTATCGGTTGTTTTTCATAAATAATATGACACGTTTTAATAAGTAGTTTTCACAAAAAATATTTTTTGCGTTTAAAAAAACTTGACTTTGTATATAATCCTTGTGTTGCTATTATATTTTCTATTTGTGTCTTTATTTCAAAATTATAAAATATTTCTAGGGGTTCCATAATTTGGATGCGCCTCAGGCTTTGAAAATGCAAACTCCACCACTGCTATTTTAGATCAAAAAATTAAAAACTATGTGCACAAGTTTTGTGATCACAACCAAATCACAACTGTTGCTTTGTATAATTTGGTCGGTCGGTTGTAAAACATGTGCTCGCAATAAAATACGCACAGAAGAGCTGATTTTAAATATTAAACTGTGTAACTAGACCTCCTAAGGTATATAACAACATACGTATTGTGCCTTCTCATTAAAAAGTCGTCGTGCCTGATTAACAAATAATTGACCAAAAAGTATAAAAATGATACGCTGAAAATATTATTTCAAGAGACGTAAGCTCAAATTTATTTGGGATAGGATTTATTACACTAGATGTCACAGATTTTGTTAAAATATTTTCAAACGGAGTACGAATTGACCGACGCGTAAGCGATCCCTCTGTTGATATTATATTTTAATGCTGATCATATAAAAAAAAATGCGAGTGTGCTTGAAACAAACACCAGAAGTAAAACTTTTATTACTATACATATTTTATTTTAATTAAATTTCCATTAATTACTCATACTATAAATTATTAAATGTGTATAAAATTAACATGATAGACATTGATAATAAAATAAATATAAATTTATACTTTCCAAACACTACTTCTCTTAATTCGATTATTATACATTAGCCCCACTAATGTATAATAATCGGCATGTATCTGATAATGACAAATAATAATTGATTTGTCAAATTCAATTTGAATGTAACATTGATGTTAGCGCACTATAGCTCCATCTCAATTCTACTCATCGACTTTGCATCTTTGCTTCTCTCTCTCTGTCTCTTTCTCTATTTCTAAAACTTCCAAGAAAATTAAAGAAAAATTATCCAATCTACATCCAACTTCACAGAATTAACAGCTATGCTATGTTAAAGTTTTTCTAAAAATTTCATCAAAATTTGTTAATTGGTTTGGAAGCCCATTTATAACATATACACATATACACGTGTGTTTTATAAAATAGGATGTATGTGTATACATCCTATTTTATAAAACCTAAGATCAGGCGTTTTTTGGCTATATCCTTTGACTTAGAGATTTAAGTTTTTAGGGTAATATAGAACATTAAAGCTTCAAAATTGCAGATTTACATATTGCTTTGTTTCCTAGTAACAAAATTTAATTTTGAAATTTTAATCTTAAGTAGTATAACTTTATAATTAAAATATTTTAATAATTATTTATTTTAAACTGAAAGCCAATGTGATCATTCTAAATCTGCAATTTTGAAGCTTTAATGATCTATATGACCTCCAAAACTTAAAGTTTTAAGCTGTCTATACAATTTTATTATGTTTGTTTTTTTTAATATGTCTATGTTATATACAATTTTAATCTGTTTTAGCATATTTGTCAAATGTCCCATCAATTTATATATTTATACATTATAGTTTGACTTTTCAATCAATATATGTTGCAAAATGAATCAATAAATCTTTACTTTATTTTATTTTATTTACCCAATATTTTTATAAATACATAACAAATAATAATTCAGTATTAATTCTGTTATATTTGTATTGTTATAGGAATGGAGCGTAACATTGTGAACAGTAAGGTGTAATAAATGAACGGAAAAAGTTTGCAATTATGTGAAAACCGGCAACGCTGTCAATGTACTAGTAACTAGTGCAAGGTCTGCGAGCGCATGCGCAGCCTGCAACGCTCAGCGATGGCGTGTTTTGCTGTGTGATACTCAGAATAATATCCCGATAAAATGTATTTATGAGAAACGTTCAAGTAAAATAAATGTGACCCGGACAACGTGTGTTATGATAATAAGCAGCTGGAGATATGGCCCAACAGCTCAGACTACATTCTCCCGCGGGGGCTGAACCTGTGTCATACACTTGGCCGTTAACCTCAGGACGTGGAAATGTAAGTAATTCCTGAAAAAATGCCCATTTCATATCGTGTAGGGACTATATAGGTTAACAAGGGACTACCGTTTCTATCGAATTGCGAAAAAATCGACCAGGGATTGACTTTTGGCCCTTGCGTCAGCTTAATTGTGTTATGTTTTGGCTTTTGGCAAACAATAGCATATATCAATGCATAATATTTTGATCCAAGTTGCTTGCAATCTAGTTGCTATTTTACTGTTCCACACACCACTAAAAGCTCCATTTACCTGTTGATAAAAGACGATAGACTGAACAGACCACTATATTTATTTATGCACCTGCCACACTTTTAATTATTCAAGGCAAATTTCAAATAATTTTAAAGCCGACGACGGAATGACACACTTATCTCGTAGAACATCCTAGCCTTGATTTCATTATATAAATATTTTTGGGGGGAAGATAACACCCACCAATTTTTGACATATCAAAATAGTTTCTTTTTGACATCTATTATCTGAACTAAGTTACTGTTCTCTTTATAACCTGTCATTTGTTGCTATATAATTAACAAAATTAGTGACTCGTAGTAAATTTAAATGACCAACGAGTCTTCCAAGAATTATTTAAAATATTTCAGTGTAGCCTGAATGATAAATTTTGACCTATCAAACTTTAACCTTTTAAATAATCCATATCTAACAAAAATTTTATTCGTTCATTTTAATTATGTTTGAACAGATTTTAATTTCATATTTAATTACACTTGGTTTGTATTTGTTATTTGGAACAAACCCATTCAATTATTATCGTTTTATCATTATATCATTATCAATAGAAACTGGAAACTGTTTACATTCAAGGTCTATGTATAGTTTAGAATCTGACTTAATCAAAAACCATATAAATTATATCCAGCAGTATAATTAAATGATGGTATCCAAGGTTGTATACCAATTATGGTCTTAATAATACAAAAATATAATGAAATGAGATAGATTAGGGACAATAACAGGTAGCACTCGATCAATTTAATTTGGCTAAAAAGGAATTTAATTAAATTAGTTTTAGTATTTATGTATAAATATGGGCAAATTAAGATAAATTTACAATTAATTTTATGTCAATTAACCTATTTATTTCGCTTATTTGCTGCAATAATGACTTACAGTCGAACTTAACCATGACCACAAAATAATTCGAGTTATCAAGACCAACTAATTAAATAAAGCACTATTTATAAAGTGTAAAGATGCATTACATATATTTCAGATTTCATATTTGAGACAAAATGCAAGTTTGATAAATTGTCGATTTAAACCATTTTAAAACTGCTTTGTCCACATTTGCGTAAGTTAGTTTTTTAGCCTCTTGCACTTCTACTGTCGATTGTGGTGATATTGACAACAATAAAAATAATGTAATACAAAACAAATAGGCACAGTATGTTTTTTCACTCAGTAACAATAATAAAGTAGCCCAGAAACTGGACATGAGCGGAAGCGGTAAAAAAAACACAAAATCAGTACAGGATTTCTCCAGAATTCGACTTATCAAAGGTGGCGCTAAATATTCTGTTTGAGTTATCAAGTAAAATTTACACATAATTGTCACTCTTGACACTATTGCCAACCAATTTGATTTGAGTTATCAAAAATTCAAGATATTACAGTTCAATTGGAGGAATCTACAAACCACCTATTTTTTCACCTTTTGTTTTCGATACAGGCAGTTTGGTTTGTGCACTATTTAAATTTATGTATATGCTTTACTAGTGTCGTTATCGAAAAATATACAGTCTGTATTTTGTATCACGATATTTATATTTCTGTCAATATGTCGTTAAATCGTACTTTAATATATGCAAATTCGATATTATTCTTTCTTATTTATTTTGACCTGCAATTTTTCACAGACTGCTTTTGTTATTTGATCGGATATGTTTTCATTTTTGATGAATGTAAACTAAATTATTACGTTTTAATAATGTTTGATTCGATTCATTAGTTTTAGTTTAAATATTATTGCTCTGTAACGGAATCCTCTTAAAATACATAACATTAAGTACAAATTCAAAATTGGCGTTGCTCCATCAGAGTTGTATAAGCACACAATTTGCTAGTGCACGGGTAAAAGGGTTTAAGACTCAAATCATAGTTCAGAGATATTTGAAAAACAATCAATCAGATAGAGTATTTTGAAATTATTTTATTTCTTACACATTGATTAATAAAACTTATTGGAATATTGTTTAATGGCTATGATAAGAAAACTATGATTTAAGTAATAGTAATTTTTTTTATATATAACTACATACTTAACTCATTTTAAATTTTTTGGACTTATATCCTTTTACCCGTGCACTAGCAAATTGCTCAACTCTTAGTTTTTGTTGTTCATTGTGATCATTTTTTTCTTGTCAAATCATAAATGTTATCATGATGCATCGTTCAATATCTTTATGAGATCTGCTTTGTTATTGTCATAATCTTTTATATCTAGTTTGAAATTTTTTGTTAAATAATAAATGTTATCATGATGCATCGTTCAATATCTTTATGCTTATGCAACTCTTTTTTGTAATCACATCACAAAACTGTTAAATTATACAAATTAAACTACCTTATTGTAAAATATGTACTGCCTGGATGTTGAGTATACGCAAATGAACCCAATAATTCTGGTTGGAATTTCTAAATTAGCGGCAAAATTTCCAGATGTATTTAAAGTCTGGCTTCAGTGATTAGTCGAGAAATGACAAAAATAAGCCGACGTTAAATAAATAAACCAAAAAAAATACTATCATAATTTTTTTTAAGGAAGTAAAATAACCGATAAATTTACTTGATTATGACACTGACACTCACATGTTTGTTATACAAAAAAAAAAGATAAAAACATTGAACATTGTTTCATTTTTCATAGTTTACAAAAATCTAGAAAGCATTAGAGCACTTGCCAAAATACACAAATAATCAAAATTACAGTTATACGTCGGTCTGAGAGACTGACGACATAACTGAAGTGAAAAAGAATACACAAAAAAATCATAAGAATAACAAAATAACTGGAATATTATTCAAATAAATTAACTAAATAAAAAATAAACAAAAATAACAAATTTTTTCAGAAAATAAATGAAATAAGCCAAAAAAATATCAAAATATTAAATTATTCCAAATTAAATTAAAATAAACAATTAGGCAATAAAGATATAATCAAAAAGAAGAAATTAAATGAAAAATTAAGAAACATAAATTGCACAAAATTGCAATAATTAAACTTTTAATTAAAATAAAATTATTTAGTAATTTGTGTTCAAATGATTCGGACACGATCAGAAAAAAATAAACATTATTGAAAGATTAGAATTGTAATAATAAACATAACATAGCTATTGCAAATAATTTCACATGTATTATTGAAAAAGCCATTAGAAAATTAGAAAAAATACTAAAATATTTTTTATAGTTGTGTTCTGTATAAAAAAAGTACGAGATAATCAAGTGTATCTTTTATTGTGAATAATTGAAATACAGGTTAATTTTTATCCCACAATTTTAAATTTATAGGATCAAAATTTGATGCGCTATAAAAACTATTTAAATCGTGAGCACAAAATATCAAACATCATTTATCAATCAAAACCATTTTTATAACTTAAAATTGTGGGAAAATAATTACCCTGTATTTAAGAAAAGAAGCATTGTAGACTATAACTTTATACAGTAAAACATTTTAATGTTCACCTAACCGGTCAGATTTCTAAGTGGATGTGGGAATTGCACGGGAATTTATGCGCCAATCTGGTAGGTTTGTAGACACAGTGTTATATGACTGTTATGTTATGTGAGTTGAAAACGAAGACTGGAAATCTAGACATTGAATTTTGTTTCGGAGTATACACATTATCCTCTCCGCCCCACTTTTTCTGCACGAGGATTTAACTTTAGGTCAACTCAATTTTGGTTGTACATGCTTTTCAAATTATCTCTATGTAATATCTCCCCGCCCGACATCAATTAACACCCTGTATGAGTTACCATGTAACGATAATAGCATAGAAAAGACAGAATCCTTTTTCAAAAAGGAGGCAATTTAGACCATAACTTTATACATGCTTTTTAAGTTAAAATCAGACATGGAATCTCTATGTAATATCTCTCCGACATTAATTAACACCCTGTATAGTTACCGCTCAATGATAATAGCATAGAAAAGACAGAAACTTTGTCTCTTTTAAATAATTGCGGATTGTTATTAATATTTGTAAATTTATGGTTTATCTACAGAAACAAGACATCTCTGCATGGAAATCATGTAAATATGTATTAATACATTTTACTTATAAATTTCTAGCAATTTATTATTACTGTTACTATGAAAGTGTTAAAATTAGAAATTTGTAGACATCTTTTTCATATTTAAGTATTTACGCATCACTATATACCACTACTTGACTACAACTGGCAAAATGGCGGTTTTAGAAACAAATCTGGTGGTGAACAGAATTTGTTGAACGTAAAACAGCAACTAGCATCAATGCAATTGCAACGAGAACGAATAATTGCAATAAAATTTAGTTAAAAGGGCAAGTAATTAATAGATCTTTGTTGTTTTCAACAGCAGATTTGTGTCATTGAATTTAATTGCAGAAACAAGTTACCAAGACACAGAACTCCAACAATGTCAGCAACCGTTGGTTTACAGGCAATGTATATATTGACTATTAAATCATTTTTATCTGCTCATTGCCATTTCAGTCATACATCCCATACATTATATATTTTTTTTTCTTGAAAAAACGATTTATTAGTATGGTATTAATTATATGCGCAATGAAATGTGTTCCATACCATTTTATTATTTTAATCATAACATAATCATTGTTTATATAAAAATGAATGTTATTGAATGCTATTATATGTTTACAAATAAAAAATATATACTGCGTTGTTTTCTATATTTTTAATTTTTTGATTAATTGCTGCGTTTTTCTAGGATCGGCATGATGGGGCTCTCGAAATCATCGAAACGATTAGGTAGTATATTTTTCTTAAAAATATCTCCTTGTATTTTTTAATTGAAATTAAGGAAAATAAACTTTTTTTAAATTAAAAATCATGGTTGAGTAGTTTTAGACGCAATTAAAATCTTTATTTCATTTTTTTTAATATCTTTCAATTAGATGGGTTTGTGAAGATTTGCCGGAACTATCGGCAGACAACCAGATCCTGGTTAATTACGACACGAGAAGTTACGAAAGTATGAAGGACTTGTGTGGCCGGTTCAATCTAGCTGTCGATACATTAATAGCTGGGGTGAGTATTTTTTCTTTATATACTGTAACGTTTTAAATTTCCAACTGAAAATATAATATATAATGTCGAAAGTCGATGTAAATGAACAGCATAATTATTTTATGTTTAGTTAAACTAAATTAAATAAGTATTGACTTTTGAAACAACATAATTAATTTATGTTATTGTAAATGAATTATATACATAGTATATATTGTGTCTACGACAATTGTTTATTTTATAACAAACCTGTTACTGATTGATAAGCTAAGCTTACCTCCCATACTGAATAATTTGTTTATTAGTACAATATAATTATTAAGCGGGTTAATTATTAATCTATGTCATATTTTTGACAACACTCAAGATGGTGGTATTGTGGTATAATTTGAATTATTTATTTGGTAGTACGTTGAACATGTAACGTATTGCCTACAATTTTTTGGAATAGAGTATTTATACGAGTGTAAAATGTATATTATTTGAATTCATTAACTTAAAATAGAGTTATATTAATTTTATGACAAAAATTGTGTTTAATGTTATAGTTTCACTTAATTTGTGAATTTGTTGGTTTTTGTTTTGCCACTTTAGAAAATGTAGATGCCCTAAAAAGATCGGATGATATTTGGAAAATTTAATAATCTACGACTCGCTCACCGAAGAGATCTGACTGCTATTAGCAATTAGAAATGTTTTCACAACGTTTCAATACCAAGTGAATAATATACATATGTAAACTATTTAGATTAACGTGTTTAGTCACTCACTTTAATTTCATTTGCGGTGGTACTAAACACATTAATCATTTATTCGGTTAATTTTTTGAATGCATTTGATTGTTGTCGCTTGTAACAGTGTGGATTTGGATAATTGATTATAAACTTTTTACTTAATGACTCAAATTTTATGTTTTTTATATAATGTCATTTACAGTCGATTTGGGTCCATTAAATGCTTCAGCTACAGATCTTATACTTTTTAAACTTTCTAGTAAATCCAAAATCTTGCACTTCTTTAAGAGTGATTGTTATGTGGCTACGTTTCATTTTCCCTTATGCTTTTTCTGTGTACATATGAGTAGTCCAGTTCCAGAACTTGTTGAAAATTAAGTTAACGACTCCATTTTATAAAGGACGGTAATATTAACATTTTCAGCAACAAATCAGTTAAAAAAGTTGTTATTTTCTACCTAAAATCAGTTGCGGCTATTATGTGGTATTTTTTTTTGTTTTTTCTACTTTTTACGTATTATTTTAGATAGACTTAACAGGTTCTGGAACTGGACGACTCATATGTAGTTTTAGTTTCACTATGAAAGGGCGATAAAAAAAACGGTTTGTTTTGTTATAGAAATAGGGGATATCGAATTTTCTTATTTCTGTAATGTATTTACGCAGAAAATCATGTATTGTGAATGTGAACGGATTGGTATATTAAAAAAAACAAAACTGTTCGAATTGATGCAGTGTCCGGATTACTTGAGTGTCTGAATTAGCGCATGTCCTGATTATCAAAGTTGTACTGTATATATATATATATACAGTTTGCTCATGGGAATTGCATACATAGGCCCAGCGCTCTGCTCGATTTGGCCTAGAGCGGGAACCAGCGTAGCCGAGCCGCCATCTACTAGTTCTATTATACTCGTGCAGTCTGCGGTGTGGAAACAATAATTTGCTCAGTCATAATATTTAACATCGACATTTTTCTTTTTTGTTTTGCCGCCAGCCTCTTGCTCACATTTTTGCATCGCAGTCATTGCTTTTTTGGATTATTAAAGTCAGCTGGTTTTCTTTTCTTGCTTTTTTCCGGTTTGCTTTTTTGTTTTTGGCCGTCTTCTCCTTTACAAAGGAAAATAAAATAAAACTGGCAAAAAAAT
>JARJEC010054053.1:0-22874 GCA_030264575.1 Tachinus sp. AB-2021 | reverse complement strand
TTTCTTACAAAAAATTAAACATGTTTGATAACATTTAATTTATTATGGCAAAAATTGTTTTAAAATATATGCCTAAATAATTACACTTTAAAATCATAATTAATAATATAAATTAAATTAATTTAAAATTCTGGCTAAACATCTAGCTACAATATGGAGGGAATATGTTTTGAAAAAATGTTCTACGAGAGAATTATTTTGGTAACACTGTTTACATATTATTGGAAAGCTTTGAGAGTTCGGTAGCAGAAACAATTGAAAAATACATCCATTTCTTTTTTTCGTTATGAATTAAAATTACAGCAATAAGATTTATATTGTAAAAAAGTACTCTTTCTTTTCTCATCTAAAATATGATTGTATGCAGGAGTGAGAGAGCTATTTGAGCAGGAACCCCCGCCCCCTCCTCGGAAGACAAGGGCTGAAATGATGAAGGATATCGATGCAGACTATTACGGGTACATGGACGACGACGATGGAATCCTCATTCCTTTGGAAACTGCTGCTGAAAAAGACGGTAATATTAATTTGCAATCGTTTAAGTTAAAATAATAATTTGCATTGTTCGCAGCAATCCAAAGATCGATAGCGGAATGGAAGTCGAAAAAGGAGCAACGGATAAAATCAGGTGAAGCGGAAACAATCGAAGAAGAAGAGGATATTTACGCTGTGCAAGATGTAAGTAAATCGTGATTTTACAAAAGGCTTTTCGCTAAAAATATTTTTCAGTCGGACGAAGAAACGGAAGAAAACGTAGTGGATGGATCTCTGCAACGATTCACAGCCCACGTGCCGGTGCCAACGCAACAAGAAGTCGAGCAGGCCTTGTTGCGTCGTAGAAAGCAAGAATTAATGGAAAAGTATGGTATACAGGAAGATAAAAAAGTTTAGTATTAATAACAATAAAATCTTACTTTGTTTATTTTTAAACTGCATTATCTACTTTTAGTATCCCACGGCATATCAAGGTGAACTCCATAACCGAGTCGCCCAATTTCCGTTTATTCACCTTCTCCTTTAAAACTAATTTGATAAAATTTTCCTTTTGTTGAGCGTTTATCCGCGGCGTCGGAAAACCTTCCTGCTGCAGCAGCGTCTGTAGCCACCTTGCTAAATTATCACAGTATTTTTTATTCAGCGCTAATAATATATCACTTAAAACATCAACGGCTCCTCTGGGCGCCGTACCTCCTGAAACATTCCAACTAAATCATACCGTTGGTTTTTTTTAACGGGACAAACTTACCTAAACTGAGTAATACTCGCATGACTAGGGATTCACCGTAATTTTGAACTATCGCCGCCTGTGCTGTTTCACGACTGTTTGTTATGAAATTCACTAAAAATGCCGTGCAGACTTTCATCGTGTGTATCTCCGGCATGCTCAAACAAACAACAGCTGAAATTGATTTTATTAATATTAAATTTGTTGATAAAAATGCCTTCCAACTCATTGGCAATGATCTGAAGTTTTTTATTTTCAGGTTAAAAAAATAACCTAAACAAGAAGGTTACTTACCGCATTGAAATAGGGCCGCTGTATCAACGCCGCATCTCACTATAAGCATCGGTTCTCGTTTATAAATTTGAGCAAGCATAGCAAAGAACGACTCGATCAGATCGGACTTATCCGAAAGTTGATTGGTATTGTTGAGTTGCACGCATATTTGCAACGTTGTGTTTACAATTTCTGAAAGTAGATGCTGCATTGCCGGCGCCTGTTCTTCCTCCTTACCAAACATTATCATTATTGTTTTGGCGACAATGAATATGCTCGGTTGCGGATTCTGTCTGTGCACCCGTATAAGTAATTGCAGGATGTCATTGATCAGCGGCTTGCTATGTTCCAATAATGTTACTAATGTGTGTTTCAATAAACCGCACAGCACCTGGAAAAGTTTTAGGTTAGAATTGACAATGTGTTTTGGCTAATTTTGTTGGCCCTTCCGTTATTATTTCAAAATATCTGGGTTCTTCTCGAATCAAAATTTTATACTTACATCCATAACTTCACCGTTATCGTAATACTTTGTACCGATCAAGGAATACAGCGGCATCGTATTTTGAACAACAAGTAACAATGGCTGCTGCACATTTTCCGCCAGCTCATTTGGCACCATCAATGATCCAAACAAAGCCGATAGCATTTTCAACCTGGTAATAAGTCTGGTAGCAGTGCCCGTGCTCTACAAAATGAAAAATCATTAAATATTTTTTCCGTCTTTCACAACCTCTGGCATGCGATACATTTAAAAAGTGTAATTTGTATGTTTGTTTTATTTCTGGTCATATTTAGTTTGAGGTTATGTTTAACCTATTTGAGATTACAAAAACAATATATTTTTGTTTATTAAAATTAATTGCCATTTGATTTATTATATATATTGACTTACCGGTTCGGCATTTAAGAGGCTTTGAATTTCCTCGAAAGATGGCGCCAAAATTACATTCAAATATTGTATGATGTTATTGACAGGAAGCACGCTCAACACGTTGCCGACACTGTACATGATGCGGATGCATTCAGCTAGTTTCAGATTGCCACTCTGCAAGCCGGACTGAAATTGAAAAAATTCACATAAAACCTATTCAGAAAAGATTTTAACGTTATCAAACGAATCTCACCTGACAAGCGGCCAGTATGTGATCGGCATACGGCAACAAAAATTTCTGGCAATTATGCGTGAGATCTTTCAAAGCCATCGTCGCACTGGGCGTAACCTCGAAATTGGACAACCCCGACACGACCAACGGAACCACATTGCTCATCATATCGGGATGATCGGACATCCATTCGGAATACGCGCCGACGCATTCCAGCGCACTCGATAAAACCTTGGTGTTCATATCGGCGTACGGGATGCTTTTCAAAATCTGCATCAATTTCGGAAGGTACAAATTCTCCAGCTCGATGCACTCGGCGACAGACGCGAAAGCGTGCAGACAACTCTCGACCAAGTTCCAATTGGTTCGGCTCAAAGTGCATTTGCGTAGGGCATCCTCCAATTGGATATTGAGTATGTCCAACATTTCCAAATTTAGTACGTTGTAGCAATACATGAAGGTATCCGCTATGTCTTGCCGATAGCATCGGAACATTTCCTTATCGTCTAAAGTCCACGTCGTGTTGTCGTCGTTGCTTGGCAGCATAGATTTACGTAACATGACGCAAACCAATTGCCGATAATACGGTTTTATGATTAATAATAGTTCGGCACATTCTGCCGTTTCTAACGACAATATGTCGTCCTGAAATAAAAAGAGTTTCGTTAAGTTTTTAACCAGTTCATCACAGCCACTGATTTTAGGCAATAATAATGTTTGCAGATTCATTTGACAAAAACCTAACTAACTGCCAGCAACTAGAGCTGAAGCACCATCGTTACAGTCTGAAGTACCCAATAATACAAGAAATAATTTTTCTTATAAAATTATTAAAATAATTAACAAACATAACCTACAAATGAATTAGCTTAATTTTTAGGTTATTTTGTAATATATATATATGTAAGAAATAAAAAAAAAATCTTACCTGTAGTGTATACCAGAAGCCGAATGTGACAGTACTGCTAGTCTCATCAACGGGATAAGTACCGGGCAAATCTGTGCACCTTAAAATACAACTAAATAAATTATCGGTAATCTTCCGCTCTTCGATATTATTGCTCTTAATGTTTTCTATAAATATTTTACAATGGCTATCGGCCGTCGTGACAATTAATAAATAAATACTTGTTAGGATATCCTAAAAATAGCAAGGATTACTTTTATAGCTTTATTTTATTTTAAATTTTTACCTTGTTGGGATCACTGTTGGCCGTTTCTGTTTCCAATATTTTATTGAATTTATCTAACATGTTTGCCGTATGTTTCATTACGTACGATCGGTACTTATGTGTGTGCGGATGCTGAACGACAGCCGTTAAAGCTTCCAATGTTACTTCAATCAATTCCATTTCTTCCGAGCTCATACATTCCGGATCGCTTCTATTCCTGATGAAATTTTGACAGAATTAATACAATAAGGGTTATCAACATTCGATATAAATCGCTTACCAATAAATAAAACAGGTTAAATCAATCAATAGATTCATAATACGTGAACAATCATCGATATTGACACCTCCCAATTGTATCCAAGCGGACGCGCACCTTGCCGAATGTAGATACGTCGTTAAATTCGACATATCGAAACTGAAATATTGTTTCGATTAAAACGATCAATAAATATCAGTAAAAATCTTACTTGGCATTCGGAATCGGAACCAAACACATTTCCACGACCTTCAGGATATCTTTGGAAACTTCCTGAAGCACGGCACGGACCCGATTTCGTTGACTAGTCGCCAACGTTGTGCTTTGAAACTAAAAAAATAATTTCGTTAAAAAATTATTTTGTTGGAAATAAAAATGTTACCTCTTCTGGAATGACTGTTAATATCTCTAAGAGTATCCAAACGACTCGTTCGGGTTCGACGTTTGGCAAGAATTGCGGCTGAAAACTGCTCACGAGCTCTTCAAACGCTTTCGGCCAATGGTGCGGCACTGTATGGATAATGTATGCTGAAAGCTGTTCAATTCTCTAATTAATAATAGCAGCGGTAATTTAATAATATCAATATATTTAATTAACCCAGGTATTATCTGATTTTATAAAATATGGTTTTACTATTAAATTGATTTAATTGATTTAAAATGATTAAGTTGATCGGTATGCAACTATTTATGAACAATTATTCCTACCGTTATACAAAGCCTATTCAAAACAATTTTCGGTCCCATTGCAAAATTAATAATCGCTTCCAATATGCGTTTTTTTAATATTTCGTAGTGATCCTGCGGCACCTCATTCCAATACTTTAATAATTTCGTATGTAACGTGGTGGCTGCAAAAAACTGCACCTCTGATGTCTACAATATTAATTTATTTCATTAATAACCCTATTAATTCAAGATGCAATGTTACCCGCTGCGGATGTAACAATTCCCATACAAAGCTCCAGGCTTGCGGAGAGTTTTGCGCCTCGGTAAGCCACTGATGGGCTTCTGCCTGCTGTGCAGCTTCGGTCCTGTAGAATAGGCATACTGCCTTTTCCAAATTCTCAGCTGTGTATTCCATTATAACCTAAAATTCGGCTCTGATTAAAAGCAATCTCGTTTTGCATGCTCTGGTACTTACTTTATTTTGACACTTGTTTACCTACATTATTATTTATTTATAAATAGATAGATCCTGAAAGGACCCTGATTGCGGTATTTTGACACTTTCTTTGCAGATTTTAAAATTCGATGGTAGCCGACTGTCAAAGTCAAAAGTGACATTGGCAATTCCTGGGGAATTCAAGACGCATTCAGAACGAATTTATTTGCTACTATTTGTACTTTAATGTCTGCAACTCAATATACATGAATGTAATGTATGTTGGGTTGCATACATCGTGTACAGAATTATTAATGTTTTAACAAATTAATATCATAATAAATTTATTATCAAAATTACATATAAAATTCATACAGAATTGAAATATATATATTTATATGTCTAAATAAAGTTTGTTGTTTCTATATGCACAGCTATTCAAAATCTTCTTTCCTCTAAATGATACAGCTCTCGGCAACAAACAATCTCTGAGATAAATTCCTCGCCTTTCCGGCGTCCAAGCTTGTACAGTGCAATTATGCCCACAATCGGGTGTTACTGCCACCCATCCAGCACTAGATAAAACAACATCGGCTGCCGATTGATTTTTATCAATGCCTGTAATTCTGAGGTTTTTCAACGGTTCCAATTTCGGCCACATTTTTAAACGTTCAGGCTGTGCCGTTGGCACAACAAACATTTCCGTACCTAAAAAATCTCGATAGATTTCGTCGGCGTGTGTCGTCCTGCATATCGTTATGGGTAAATTGGATGAACGGAATATTGTGAATCTAAAAGTAGAAATGTTACTATCAGTATGATAAAAATATCAGAATTAATTTACCTCGCCGATGAGTCGCCTTCCAAATAGTCTAATCTCGCTAAACCGGCTATAAAAATTGTTGATCCTGGTTGCAAACTATATGTCCGCGGTTTGATTATTTCCTTAGGAAATGTTAATACTAATTCTTCTGTGGTTAAAAGATGGATAATCTGAAACAGTTTCAACAACATGAAGGCATTGAATCACTTCCCCTTAAACAAAATGGCCGCTACCGACATGAAGTTGCATTAGGACAAAGTGAAGTAAAACACTTCAACTTAACAAAATGTCCGCTATCAACACGAAGTTGCATTAAGATGTTTCTCCTTAAATGACATGGCTGCCACAAATGCGAAGTTAAATTAGAAAAATTAACAAAAACCAAAAAAAAATTACTTTAGGCTTATCCTCACAAGTCCAGTATCCAAATAAATTGTGTAGTGTAAACACTCACAGAGAACTTTCAAAATTGTACAAACATTGATATGGACTTGCGGTAGTTTTACTTGCCTAAACTAGGTATTACATAGTAAAAGACCAACACTTGAACAGTTAATAATAATAAAAGCTTTTCACAGCTAAGTTCAATTACCTGATCAGGTTGTATAACTCCTGGAGTATCGTAACACCATTTACTCAATGCATACACTTTATCATTTTCATCAATCCCTACAGTATTACTATTTTCTGAATACAAACTTGGTTTGACCGAAAATATATCTCTAGGCTCCTGATTTTCAGCATCATCGTCATTCCCTGTAAAAGTTTTATCGATATGCCCAATAAGCGTAGCATATTTAGGATTCTTTGTCTCTCTCAATTGCTGCAACCTTAATTTCTTTTCCTGCTGTTCTAATTTCCTCGACGATTTCAACCGCTCAGATCTAACATGCAATTTCCAACCATTCAATCGCATAATGGGAAACTTTAATAAATTTAAAGTTGTACCAGGCCAAGGACTCGTCGTGGCTCGTTGAATCAAATCGCTCGCTTGAGACTTGCAAAAATCCGATTGCAACAAAGCATTATACAAACTTGATTTACCGACATTAGTACAACCCACTAAATATACATCGCCTTTATATTGCCACATATATTGTATTTTCGTTATCAGTTCCTCAACCCCAAACCCGGTTTGTGCGGAAATCAAAGCAACATGTTTAATATTTGCCATTCCGAACCCAGATAGTTTAACGGAATTCAACAAATTGTTTTTAACATGTTCCAAATAGCCTCGACCATCTCGTGGTAACAAATCGACTTTATTACCGACGACTACAATAGGTCTATTGTGACCGATCAGATCGGCAATTCCAGGCCATATTGAGCACGGAAAATCCAACAAATCAACCATCAATATAACAAGCGCTTGTTTTCGTTTGGCGATCGAATATAAAACTTTCGGATAGTCATCGGACGATACACGCACCTGTAATGCTAAATTGTAATTTGTTAAAAAATGGCATCGTTGACACGTCAATCCTTTTAAATCCGTCCCGCCTTGTTTGTCATAGTTACTGAATAATTCCGATGGTATGTATCCGGGAATTGCAGTATCTTTACAGTGAAGAAAAGCACCGCAGCCTCCGCAAGGTACTTTGCTTATGCGTGATCTCGGATCGGGTGTTCCGTAATTGATTTCTTTTTCGATGACATCGTCCTCCTCGGGGAGCGAATAGTTTTCGTAATCGTGCATCCATTTTAAATGGTCATCAGGTTTATTGTATAATTCTAAACGGGTCCGTACTTCCATATCAAAATCGTCTGCTTGCGTAGTTATTTTTTCGTTTGTACTTATTTCATTGTTTACTTTCGTATTATTAAGTTGGTATGGAAATTGAGTTGGATTTTCTTCTTCGACAATAACATCTTCATGTTTTACAGGAATACTGAAAATATTGAATAAGGTTAAAGTTAGATCAAATTGAAAAAGTAAATATTTAACACCTTTCATTTGGTTCTTCATCAATTAAATATTTAAGGGAGATAGGTAATGGTTCAACTGATAGATTTTTCATCAACTCTTTATTTTTCTTCTTCTTAATTATACTCATAACAACCGAATTGCCTCGAAATCCTAATTTCATTTGCATACGCTCAATATGCTCGGAATAAAAAAGGTTTTCTTTGTGTTTCTTGATCAAATGATCTATTGATGCATGATTTGTTTTTAAGCTCGGTATCGTTCTGTTTATTCTGCATACTTGTATATTTCTCGAGAAGCGTGGAAAAGTTTGGTTAACAATATTTCGGTTAAGTATATTCGTCTTAAAAATATGATACATTGTGTTTGAATTGTGCTAAATTTATATAATATATATTTTAATAAATTGAAAGCATTGAATTATTTATATTTTGAGTTTATTTAAGGTTATGTTATTACTTTGAAGTTGGTAGTTATTTCCAGCCATGTTCATTCAATTTTATTTTTACTCCCACTACTGTTATATCAGTGGCGTAACTTAAAAAATTCTGTTTATATACTCTATATTTTTTCTATAAAATGAATTCTGTTTTAAGTCGAATACACGAGCAAGTAAACTATCGCAAGCCCCGTTTCTGAAAGTACATGTAAATAAATTGCGTAGTGTAAACACTTTTTGATAGTATAAACATTCTCAGTTTAGATTTAGACTTGCAATAAATAGTTTTACTTGCTCCTGTAAACCTGACATTACTATTTATATAGGCATCACGACAATAACTATGTGACTCATTTTTTAAAAACGTCTGAATCTACATTTTACTTATTACATTCTATCAGATTTATATTAAGTATGCAAATGAACATAGAATACACAATTCTTAGCTTACAAAAGCTTGTTTTTTAAATTATTCATCTTTTTTGCATGGCGAACACCAATAGATGGCGCTTTTAAAGTGTTCAAATGAGGAAAACAAAACCCACGTGATCGGTGTCAATTAGTGTGAAGTGATCTGTAAGTGATTTTACAGAAAAAATTCTCTAAAATTTCTAATTTTTATAACTAAAAAGTCAACAAAAGACATAAATGTCGATAATAAATATGTATTAGATTAGTTTTCCGACGTATCACGAGGATTTTGTTTTTCCCATTTCCCATTTGAACAGTTTAAAATCTAACATCAGATGTTAGCCACTTTGCTGATTTTCTCCTATATAGGATATTTCTGGCATCAACATGAACATAGCTTAAAACTCGTCCTCTTAAACAGAATTCCTGATAAATAAAAATAAATCTAACATGAAGCGACATTAAAACACTTCCCCTTGAACAATAAAATGATCGAATGAAGAACATGAAGTCAGCTATTCAGTTCATAACATCAACATGAAGTAACATTAGAACACTTTCACTTTCCCTGTAACAAACCTTTAATAATAAAATACTTTCACAATAAATTGAAAAAAGGATTAATAAAATAAAACTATTCTTTTATGTAGTAAAGAAATGCAATCAAAAAGTTTATTAGCTTTATTTAATAAACAAAATAGTAGCACTTAATGTAAGAAATTATAACATTATACAAAAACTTATTTATTGTCATATTATAAAATTATTTCTTTTTCAATTTTAACGCCTTTTTAGCAATTATAACCTTCTTTGTTTTTAAGTCTTTGCCCGTTTTCGTTTGTAAGCCTTTTGGACTTCCTATTTTTATAACTTTCTTCAAAAGCTTTTTAGGCTGAATCTTAACCGCACCATTTTCTTTAGATTTAGCTATAACTTCCTTACGTTTAATTTTCTTCAATTTTCGTTTATCGGTTCCATTTTCTTTCACTTTCTTTTTAACCAGCTCTTCAATTTCTTCTTTTTCAACAATTTCATGTTTTTTAAGTTCTTTTGCTTTTTCAAATGGATCCCCTTGGAAGATGTCATCGTATGGTGTTAGATTGCAGAAATCTTTAGTTGGTTTGGTTGCTGCTGCGTGTTCTTTGTCTTCTTTTCTACCAACGTATCTATCTTTAGCAGCTTGGAGCACTTCTTTTCTACGTTTCGCTGGACTTGAATAGGTATTATTTTCCCACAAAGATATACCACCGAAACTACCAGAAAATATTTTTACCTAAAAATATATATTTATAGGTTGTTTTTATTAATTTGTTTTAATAAATTTATATTTACCGGATTCAAAACAAATCTGGGTCCAATTTCATTCAAAGCACCGTCCTCGGAAAGGATCTGATAATTCCTAAACCAAATCCTATCGTCCAAAATTTGAAACATGTAAACGTGATCGAAAAACGGTTGACTTTTCGGATGATGATTGGGAACGCCAAAAATCTGCGTTATCAATTCCTTCATCACCATATAATGCGGAAATTCAGAAAATTTAGGATCAAAACTTAACAACGGTCTCGAACCTCTCAAACAATTTCCCGTTAACCTCAATTCTGACATTGTATGTACTAAAAAATAATCATTGATAATATTAACATGTGCTATTCGCTCTTGGGTTATTCAGTAATACACACTATACAATAGCACACTTGATATTATTTTATATTAATCTTGCTTATTCATTTTAAAATTAGACAAACTTTTTCATTACCATTTTCTACATAAAATTTAACGCTCGGTCCGTTAGGTATATTCGACATCCAGAGATACAAATCGCGCATTTTTCTCCCTTCAAAAAACATAGCTTTATTGCAATTTTTCATTTCGCACATTTCGTTTACAACGGTGAGATTTTTCGTGCGTTCCATCTTGCTTTCAACTTTATGGTGCGGCATCATTTTTTTAATGTCTTCCATTAAATGTCTGTCTCTGAATTTAATGGATCTGGATGCAAATACGAGCACTCTCTGTCTATTAATCCATTTAATCTGAAATAAATTATAATTTATTTTATTAAAAATGTTTTTAAATACAAGTTAATTACTTTTTTGGGGATTGGCTCATCGGACATTCTAGTTGCTGGTAATTGGACAACATTTTCTTCCTTTTTGGGTGTTTCTGGTTGTGAGAGTTTACGTTTACCTCCTTTCTTGACCATCTTAATTTTACTGACCAACACACGTGTTTAAAGTTTACTTGCTACATAACCTAGATTTGTAAGTTCACAATGAAGTCAATCTACGGAATATAGCAGTGAATAATTTAAATCGTTTGAACAACATTAAAAAATTAAAAGTTTAATAACATGAAGTTAGAAAGACAGGATTGAGAATGGGTTTACCAGTAGCGTAGCTTGCATCATTTCAAATAATAATTAAAGACATTTATTTAAGTAATGCCCAAAATTGCTTTAAATTGTACATGAACAATAACGGAGTTTATATAGTTTTAAAGAAATTTACAAAACCAAAATAAAACTAACAAAATCTTAGAAATTACAAAAATAGGTTAAATTAGTTTTTGTAAATATAATTTATATTATGCCTGGTTTACACAACAAAATCCATATCTGAGAGTATTCTCGCAGTGTTTAAACTATGCAATTTATTATTATTACTGGAATTGCGATAATTTTACTTGCTTTTGTATTTGATCCTTTTAGAAGCTATCATTTTCTCGATACTTCGCACCTCTGTTGCAATAACAGTATTTTCAACTGTTGCAACTATAGTGTTCCTAACTGTTGTAACGGTGTTCAAAATTGATTCAAACAGTGTCCCTAAGTATTACATTATCAGTGTTCCTAACTGTAGCTACAACAATGTTCCCAACTGTAGCACCACCATTGCAGCAACAGTGTTCTCAACTGTAGCTAAAATACTAATTTTCTTCTAAAATTTTAATAAAAAAAACAACGTATTAGAATAAATTTGTATATACTTATTATTATTAAGTTATTATATTAAGTGCTACAGTTTTGTATAGTAATCATATAAAAAATAATCAAAGGCAGTTCTTTTCTCATTCATGTATACAATATAATATATAAAAACAGTATAAAAATAAATGTCCCCAGTAATCACTATTTCGTTTTTAAAACCCAATAGAAAAATACTGATACAATAAATATTTAAAAATTAACAATAAATATAATATAATCTGTGGAAATTGTTTCAGCCGTGAATATTAATCCAGTTATAAGGCATCTATTCTAATATTTTTTAAACGTACATCGAGATATGTTCAGGATTACCTTATATTTACATGAGTATGATATTTAAAAGATATTCAAAGCTAAGCGTAAATTATTAATACATGAGCGTAAATTATTTCATAGGTTCGAGTTCGGGTGTTTGTGGAGCTGTGTTACCATTGTTTGTTGATGCGCCGAGGTTTTGCAGTTGTATGCCGTCGGGTGCTTCACCGTTTTGACACATGCATAGGTATACAGTGTCCAAAACCATCTAAAATAATTTATTTTACAATTTAAATTGTTTCAAAAATATACATAATATATAATTAGAATAATGTTCGTTATTAAAACTTACCTCGTATAAAGATAAAATGCAATGAGCAACGAAAAATGCAAATATGCAAACAATTAATGTCGGAGCAGCGAAGAATGTGAGCTTTGGATTAAGTCTGAAAAAATATAATCCAACCGAGCCGGTTACCGCCGTCACAAAACATTTTCCGAGGAAAAGAATGAAATCTCCTAAACTATTTATCGTCGCAACTTCAAGCGTGTGACTCACGAGTACTTCGAATGCCTAAAAAAAATTATATCATCAAATCACTTCAATTTAAATTCTAAAACTTACTGTTTTAGCAGCCTTGCAGAAATGCACGCCATCGATCGCAATCACCGTGTACGCATTATGATTGATATATTTTATAAATTTTTCCAAACAATAAAAGCAGCAAATGCAACATTTCAGGCCGCACTTTGCACATTCGCTTCCTTTATCTTTGTTTCGACTCAACCTAAAATATAAAAATAACATTAGGTTATGTTATTTTTCTAAAATGAAAAACTTACTTCTCATGTAAGTACATCATAATCAGTCTGGGTACTTTAAAAATCGTGATAAGCAACGATCCCTTAGCAACGGAACCTAAATGATATTTAATCAATTTACAAATCGCGTATGAAACGTGATCGTTATCCTTGTATTTATGTCGGTAGAACCAGTGTGCCACCGATCCTGCAATGACCATCGATTGACATCCCATTATAAATTCGGAAGTCCAGATTAATCCAATGAAATAAACCCACCACATGTATTTGACCCAACTCGGATCGATAAATTCAACAATCGTCATTTCTGAAAGAAATTTATTAAATCTGGCCGTAACACGATAATTTTCTGCATTACTTTTAATACTTGTAAAGTTGAAATCGATGATTGGACCGATTTTACTCGGCGACGTAGTAAATGAATTGTCTTCCGTCGGCAGATTTGAATTGGAAATGCCAGTCGTTCCCGGATAATAGGAAGTCGCCAAACATAACTAAAAATATTTATATTAAAATTATCGCATTTCTTTGGAGCAACAAATTTCAATACCAACATTTGTTAATGAAATGCAAAAAACCGTCAAAATCAATTCGAACTTTTAACTATTCAAATATTTAAATATAATTTCAAATCGAAAACTATTTATTATTAAATATGGGTAATTAAAAAAAGCACTTACTATTACAAATACCCAAAAGCTAAAAAAAACAACGAGCACGATAAATGTGAGCAACGGTTGTAGAAATAATCCGGGTAAATGCGCGACACATTTCGACGTTTCCTTAAACAAATCTGCAAGAAAGTCGACCTTTGATCTCATCACGAAAACCAACAATAAAATTATAACCTGAAATTAAAACAAAATTTAACCACCGATTAAAATATGATCGGTAATACATACGGTTATAACTGTAGCAATTATGGAATACCATAAAAACGCAGTCTCATTCCTGACCGATTCCAACAGTAACATGTTTTTATTGGTTTTATCCAAATTATACTTAATATCGTAGTAGGTGTACCATAAAAATGCGGTACCACCAATACTAGCAATCGTTACCAATATCATAATAATATAAGAAACTAAATACGCTAATAAATGCAATATTGATATCGTCACTAATGATAATACTGCAAAAAAGCAAATTCATTATTATTAAATTTATATTTTTTAAATATCCTGTAGCATATTTGTATAAATAAATATCGGTGATTACTTACACAATGCTAAAAATGTTAAACCGATTATTTCTTTCCAGGTGTTGTATAAATCACCCAATATTTGTTCCAAAGTATCCCAACTGTTTAATAAACCATAAAAATCACTGAAAACTCCCTCCGTTAAATCTTTAATGGGCTTGGGAACGCAACGATTAAGTACAGGTGTGCTGGCAATAACATTATCATTAATTCAAAAATCAATTATATATTAAATCTTACCTGGCATAAACCGGAACCACTGGACATGGCCCAAAGGATCCCGAAAGTCCTCTTTTATCAGTAACAGCTTGCCTATTAAATTCGTTATAATCAAAATTGTATTTACATATTTTATTCCCGGTTTTTTTATAATAATTGCTGATATCCTCGACTTTATCTAACGTTTGTTGCGGACACTCACTAACGCATATTTTTAAGGATTGACGCAGCTTGTGGACATCGTAGAATAGTAAAAAAGGTTTATCGGAAGTATCCATTCCCGATAATTCCAAGCTGCCCATTTTTTTGTTATATTTTGTGCCGCACGTATTTCCAAAGGAATCGTATCCATTAATAATTCGTATGGGGTTGCCGTAAACAAACGAGAAGGCTGCTATTAGTACCTAAAATATTTATGTATTGCATTTAAATATTTATGTGATAATAATAGGGTTATGTACCATTAATGACCAAAAGAGGATGAACAACGCAAGCCAAAACACGTCCGTGCAGCTGCGTACGGCATTTTCCTCCTGTTGCTCATTTTCCTCCTCGGACGAACTGCAGCAACCCATTCTTTTATTTTTTTGTAAATATTTTCTATGATTTTGAAAAAAAATTCCTGTTTATAAACAAATGAAAGTTATGCAGCCATGTTGAATTGTGGGCGTGGCTAATCGCTCCTCTCCTCTTCATCATAAGACGGAAATAAATCTGGGTCATCAAAATGCGCGCATTTTTAATTATTTTTAATATTCCAATAAGATTGTTTGCAAAATCTTAAAATCATGCATCATAATTGACTCGTTTAAAAGCTGGAGATCACATGTATTTTCTCTATATGAGATCACCATTAGGATTATAAGCTTGCGTAATATAATTATGAACTTGCATTGTTGAGTAATAAGTATAATTAATACAACAGTAAAGCTTTGTGAATTGTTTATTTAAATGACCGACAAATATATTTTAACCTTCTAACATTCTATATATTACAATAATTGAATTAAATATTGAAAGTACATTTATTACAAAAAGATTGAGATTAGTTTGTTGTTGTTTTTTATTTTATCTAAAGATATGGATTATAACTGTAAAAGTTTTATTATTTAAAATAAAAATGTAGATCGCAGATTATTGTAAAGCATTCTAATGTGACTTCATGTTAGTAGCGGCCATTTTATTCTCAACTAACTTCGCATCGGTAGCTGTTTTCAGGTGTTATTTAGAGATGGGAGCGGGAATGCATCTGTACGCAAATATGCATAATATAAAAAACAGATAAAAAAATATTTTTAATATAAATACAACATTTAGCTAATTTATTTTACATAAAAAATGATAATTTTATTATTTAAAAATAAAATATTGGTAGCGGCCATTTTATTCAAGAACGTATTATAATGTGACTGACGATGTTTATATAGTTATTTTAAAATAAATAAATAAAATTAATTTTATTATTTATTAATAGAATATGTTTAATCATCCCGGTTTTAACATAAAAGTAAAGAAGCCAAAACAATCAACAGTTGGCAGTATTGCTGTTTTCTGTGTGTTTAGTAATTGTTGGTTAGATGATGTTGGTAGCAGTGTCCCCCAAATGAAATTTGTAAACCCGAAACGTCATATGTCAAGATAATCAAGGGCAAAGTGAGTCCTTCTAAAAGATCTGGCATGTGCCTTCTAATTATTAATTGTGCCAAAAAATGAAGACTGCATCAAATAAACGCTTGCACATATAAAGCAGCGGCCAGACAAAAATGGCATTCAGACAACTGACAGAGGCAGAATGTGGCCAGGCCAATCCACTGGTCCGGCTCACATCACATCTAACAAGGGATCACACATACCGAGAAGCCCATGGACAGACATTCCCAAGCAGTTCCGACCAACTCGTCGAGCAATTCTTGCAAGAGACGAGAGCGGCTCCGCAAACATTTCGCATGGACGGTACGACGGAACCGCTTTAACAAAAAAAAATCTTATTAAACCGATACAATCCTTACAGATTTGATGCGGGAAATGCACGAGATAGAATCGCAAAATGCTATTCTACCACCGGTCCCCGCTTCCGCTGTCAAGGATCATTTAAACGACGACACTTGGGCTTTACAATATATCGAAGACGGCAAACATTTTAACGTAAATAAAGCTTTCTGCACGAAATAAACGAATATAAATGAAATTTTATTGTAGGTAAATCAAAATCATGATGCAATTTGGGCGGAAATTTCCGCACACGAACAACGCGATTTTAATTGGAAAGACGATCCGATTTGGGCCGATCAATTGTTTGAGCAAAACGATGAGGCCGTCGCCGCTCAAGAAAGCTCTAAAGAGTTATTGGATAATATCGATGAACCGCAATTCCAATACTCGAAGGTAAAATTAGTTTAAAAATAACGGCGGCTTTGTCTGTTATTTTAAACAAAAGATTTCTTTATTAAAAACAATGCTTTGTTAAATTTGATAGGTTAGATGCTTGTAATAATAACAAAGACTTTTGTGAGTACTTTTGCCAAAGCTTATTAATTTTTCGGTAATCGAATTAAAATCGATTCCAAAGTGCAACTGTTTAGTTTTTGCCCATTAAATCAATTTTGAAGGTCATCGGGATTGTTAATTCTTAATGGTTTTAATATTTATATCATAATAGTGCATATTATAGTATTTATTGTTTAAGTTTCGATCTTTGCTGATTATTAACAGGCCAAACGAAATTTGAGGTGTGTATGACATACAAAACACTTTGTCAACCTGTTAAACAAATGACGATTGTAATTTGCATATTTAAATATTATTTAAATAAAAATTGAATACAATCAATGAACATTGAACTAATAACGTAGATAAGTTGATACATAATTAATTTGAATTGCATTGCATAATTGATTTGTTTTTATATTGCCTGGTAATCATTGGGTTGCCTGAGAGAAGTCGTTTTATATTTTGCCAAACAATTGATTTTTTGTGACCGGACTGTCGAAACTGGGTCAAACCAATTAATTTTTTAGATATATAAATGATTCTATATTTTTTAAATCGAATTCATCAAATTGAGCGCAAAAATTTCCCTTATAGTAATTTTTAACATCAAATACATCGAGAAATATTAAATCAAATAAAACGTATCTGTTTCAATTATCTTCAAGATATATTTGCATGTTTTTTTGATATCTTATATATTGATAAAGTAAAAAAAAAATGAGTTGAGTGTTGCTGTTTACACATCCTTCATGAGTGGATGTGTAAATGTCGTGTCCATAGCATATATACATCAAAAAAGTGAGTGTGCTTGGACCACACATCAAAAATAAATGTTCTTTCAAGATGAAATAAAAATGATACGATAACTATTTACAATTTGTCGATTTATTTGTATATTTATGACAATTGTACGCCTGGCAGCACTGCTCTACTTTCATCCTGCATCGTTTTATTTTTTCCGAGCTGCATCTTGCTATAAAAATTTCAACAAATTAACGAATATAATCTTCCAGTTTATGAAATTTATGAAACAAGTCGGTGACGGTGAAGCGAGCATACAAGACGGCGAAGTAGCCTGGGGCGATCAGGCGTCCGCTTGGGGAGAAGAATATGTTAACACTCTCGCCAAGGAAGATTCGGCAGCACTGGCCACTAGTTGGGCCGACGAGCATGCGTCTTCTAAAGGTATGATCGATGAAACGAACTGAAACCAGTGCTCGAGCCATTTATATTTTCAGATGAAGGCTTCAATACGAAATTTTGGGACCGATTGCAGGACGAATGGAAGAAATTGTCAGAACAGGAGGAGGGCACCGATCATCCGTGGATATCGGAATTCAACGATTACTACGATTCTTACA
This sequence comes from Tachinus sp. AB-2021, assembly GCA_030264575.1. Classification (NCBI taxonomy): domain Eukaryota; kingdom Metazoa; phylum Arthropoda; class Insecta; order Coleoptera; family Staphylinidae; genus Tachinus; species Tachinus sp. AB-2021. The sequence continues at coordinate 4,800 of JARJEC010054053.1, read as the reverse complement.
AGGAATACAATTTCACCGAAGAAAACCCGATGTTCGATGTGCTCGATCCTCTCGGTAGAGGAAAAGAGATGTTGCAGAAAGGCGATTTACCCAGTGCCGTCTTGTGTTTTGAAGCCGCCGTTAAAAAGGAACCCGAGAATCCAGAAGCCTGGCAACTGCTCGGTACCTCACAGGCTGAAAACGAACAGGTCTGTTAATTGAATAAAAAAACACATTTTATACTATTTAGTATTTTAATTTAATGTTTTTTAAATTATAAGTAAAAAAGTACTTGAACATATTTAAGTACAAGTATTGTAAGTATGATTGATAATTTAAGTTTGAATTTGTCGAATATATATCAATTTCAGGATCCGAATGCCATATGTGCCTTGAAACGTTGCGTGGAATTGCAACCGGACAATTTGACGGCATTGATGGCGTTGGCCGTTAGTTACACGAACGAAAGTTACCCGCGGCAGGCGTGCCAGGCGCTGGTCAGTTGGATGCGAGAGAATCCGCAATACGCTTCTCTGGTGCCGCCAGACCTTAATTTAACTGGGCAAGTTTCAAGTATAGTCGATCCGTAAGTTATTGGTGCGGGGCACTTCATAACTTATTTAATGTCAATTAACGGCTTCCGTATTAATGATTTTTACTAACAAAGCAAACATTTTGTTAATTTGTAAATATAATTCTGTGTCGTTTATTTTATGCAACAGGTCCCAACATAAGGCCGTTCAAGATTTGTTTATAAGGGCGGCACAGCAAAGACCCACCGACATTGATTATGAGATTCAGTGCGGTTTGGGGGTTCTTTTCAACTTGTCAGGAGAACACAATAAAGCTGTCGACTGTTTTAGGGCAGCTCTTAGTGTTAAACCAGAGGTTAGAATGCAGAACTAACCTATAAAATTCTCATAATGAAACCTAACCTATATTTAACAACATAACCTACAAATTGTTTTGTCATGTCACACTATGTTAAACCTCAAGATATTAACGAATATGTTCAATTTTCCTCTATCCATTAAATGTTATGATCTTATATTTTGCTGCAAACTTTTAATGATTCTTTGACATTTAGGACGCCAGGTTATGGAATCGTCTCGGAGCCACTTTAGCAAACGGATCGAGGCCCGAAGAAGCCGTCGAAGCATACCATCACGCACTTAATTTAGAACCAGGCTTTATTAGAGCCAGATATAATGTGGGAATAACTTGCATTAACCTAAGTGCTTACAAGTACGTAAAATAAATTTGATCGGTGATTCTCAACCACTGAATTGTCTAAATGGAATATCGTCTTGCAAAAAATTAACGAGCTTCTATGTTAGACGAAGATGCTTGTATCTACCTTTTGTTCTGACGCAATGTATCAGGAGTACTACTGTTCTTAAAATAAAAATACTATGCGTGCGGTACGTTTGATTTATCTCTTAATATGCCGGACCATTATTGATATAGAGAGTGCATTCCAGTTCTATATAATTCAGTGTTCTCTACGTGATTCTTTGAAGTGTGCCGCACACCTACACCCAGCCAGTAGCCCCTTTCGCAATAAAAATTATTTAATTTTCTTTCAATTGAGGGCACATTCAGTTAGTGTGTTGTCAAATTTTTATGATGAGAAAAAGGTTGAGAATCACTGGTTTACTTATCTCTTGATGTAAAACGACTTACCTTGTGTTATATTTTAGAGAAGCAGCCGAACATTTCCTATTAGCATTAAATCAACAAGCGCGTGGCAAGGACATGAAAAACTCGGCTGGCTCCTCACAAATGTCTGAAACGATCTGGTCGACATTACGCATGTGCATATCACTTATGAACCGATCGGATCTGAGGCCTCACATAGACAACCGCGATTTGGGCTCGTTAAATGGAGCCTTCGAGATACAAGATAACGAAATTCGTAATTAAAGTCTTTCCATTTACATAAAACATGAATTAAACGATTGGTTCCATAACTTTTATAAATATTGTAAATAGAAATGAGGAAAATATAACGTTTCGTTACTTTAACAAATCGTCGAAACTCGATCAGTGTTAAAGCGATGAATTGTAATATATTCTGGTTATATTTTCCTTGTTTCGGAAAAAAAATATATCTGCCATTTAATAATTAAATATGATTTAAAATATGGTGATATTTTTATACTGCAAAGGTGTCGTAAAAAAAAATCGATTATTATGTTTTTTTTTCTTTTTCTTTTTGGGGGGTTTCTTCTGTTATGTCAATTGTTTTATGAAATCGAAACAATTTTATTGTTAAATATAGTACAATAAAAAAAAATGTAAATTTTTTAAACAATCAAATTTATCTTTCGAGTTTATTATTCAACAAACTATAACGTACCCTTAAATTAAAAATGGAATAAATTACTGTCCGAAATTATTGCTTAAATTTAAATCGCCCATCCGTAGTTTTTAATAATTTTTGGTAGCGAAAAGTATTTGGGATCACATTAAAAAAATAAACACTGCACATCTCGTGACAAATGATTTCCGTCACTTGTATTTTTTTTTTAAATTAAAAATTTTTCTTTGTCCATTTATAATATTACATAACGCTTAATTTTCAGAGGTAGACGATTCACTGTTTTCTTCACTTTTGCTCACTTTCTTCATGTTCTGCCGTTTCTGCTCGTTGACGAGCCGATCCTGCAGGTATTTGTACAATTGTTTAATTTCTTCCTGACTGGCCATTACTAAGAATACTTTAATCTCACCCGACGTGTTTTCAATTGCTGTGAAACGGATGCTTTTCGCACTTGCCTGTTCGATTGTCATTTCCGCCCATATCTGCAAATTAAATGGAACGGTAATTAATAAAAATAATTAATTTAACCGATATAAATCAACTGTACGTGTGCTTTCGGGTGGGTTGATCAATGTTTTTATTTTGAAAAGTTGGCATGCAAAGTGGCGGACGATGTGGAAAATTTCATATGTACAAATTTTCCCATTAAGGTAAATTTATACCTTTCAGTCAGATATCTTTTATATGTGGGCTGCACCGGTTACACTTTTTTTCTCACAAAACTGTTAGTGCCAGTCCGCCCGTGGGCTAAGGTAAGGTTTTTTCGGTGTGCCAGCCATTTAAAAATTATTGTTGAACTATTCAAAACCTATTTCTGTATTTTTTTGTTATTGGTTGGTAATAACTAAAATTATTTACAGGCATACCAATTTGAACAATTAAAATAATTTTTACATCATTTTACAACATTTATAATCAAGTAAATGTTTGAAAAAGAAAAACTTTGAATCGATGTACATCGATCTAATATCATTTCTTTCAGTCACATTCGCATTAACGCAAACGAACATTTATAGGGCAATACTCAGTTAAGAAGTCATCGCTTATGATGGGACTCTTGTAACAAGTTACAACATTAAAACACATCTGCCGGTCAAGAGTAGCGTATGTAATGACTCGCCGTGGTGAAAATTACTTATCGCGCAAAAACAGAAGTATTTTATGTCATTTCATTCTGTCACATATTAAGCATGTGAACGAACTTAGAATACGTGATTCTTGTTTCAAGAAACTATGAGTCACTCTCACCTCTTGTCATTTTCAGTAAATGCCACAGCGGAAGTGCAGTAAATGACAATATAAATGCAAAGTTTCAGTGGTCATATACGACCCTCAACAAGCGCAAGACTTTTAGGTAGCAGTCGTATACGAGCACTTGGCAATCGGTCATTTACATACATAACTTTCAATTCACTCTCGATAAAATGTTTATTATAAATGAATAAGAAATATTTTGACTTCTTTGAAAAGGATGAGTAATGCGTTTTTATAAGAAATTTATCTTTTATGGTACTTACTTTAGTATTTAGAATGACTTTAAGTACTCCCGACGTTCTAAAAACCACTCGAGACTGAGTATATGTAATATTTTCCTCCCTGATTTGCTGGTCGTTCAGTCTAAGATTCCCCCGGCCTCTGTCCTGCCAATTACCAACTGCTTTATCATAAGCAAACAATTTACAAGCTAAATGCAACACATTGGTCTCGTCCTCTTCACCCGTTTTAACTTCAACTTCTTCATACTTCCGTTTATTCGCCCTCTGTTCGGCATATTCCCTCGCTGATTCCGTCAAAGATTTGCTCGGCGTCGAACATTCTGGCGCCGGCGTATCCTTGATAGCACTACTAAACAACATATCGTTATTACTCGTCCCGTTTGTTGAAACACTTGTGGATGGTTTGGGCTCCTCGCCGGCATCAGTAACGACACGTTCTTGTAAATTTTGCCCGAACACAAAACTGGAAGACGCTTGCGTCGGCGTTATATTATTCTTAATGACTTCATTCGATTTCTCCGTACTGACTAAAAGCGGCATGAATTTCGGCGTTTCGCCGTTCGATGAACTCGTCGATTTATTCGTACTGTTGTCTTCCGATTTCTTAGCAAAAGGGTTATTTAATTTGCTTGGATTCAACGAAAACGGTTTGTTGCTCGATTGGCCTAATTGTGAGGGTCTGAGTAAAGTTTTCGAGCTGGCCACGTTGGTTAACAGAAAGTTGGTTTTGGGCGCTGCGAATGGATTCGTGCTGCCGAAACGCGGCGCCGACAATACTGAACGTGCCAACGTCGGCGAACATATTTGATTCGGGTTCATTTCTAATTCTGATTTTTCGTTATTTTCGTTTTCTAAAAGAAAATTCGTCGTGTTATGTTAATCGATTTTATTTTTTTTAATTAAAACTCACCTTCTTTTTCTTTATCTTCGACCGGACTATCGACTTTCATTATAATAGGCGATTTGACCATATCTAAAATGAATAAACGGAATCACAAGACA